>BQNB010055653.1:0-35477 GCA_026074375.1 Tanacetum coccineum
GCAAACTTTTTTATTAAACACGAACCAACACTATTCATGTCAGGAAATAGTGTATAAGTATAAAATAGTGCGTATCTTTATTGTTTTAAGTCCGTTTTATACGTTCTTTATGTCTACGTTTTTGTATTAAGAAGATTTATCAAAATACTAAATTTATAACTTTTTAGTCCTTGGATGAATAGTACTTTTACTGTATATGTATATTTTATAAAACTATTTTTATAAAATTAATCGTCGTAACCTCGTAAAAGTCATATCTTATTCGTTTTAACTCCGATTTTAGTGATTCTTTCGAGCACGTCTTCGTAATTTAAAGTTCTATCTAACTAAGATATTTTCAAAAAGTTTCTATAATGAATAGTAATATGTTTTTATAAAAATATTTATTTATCGTAAACTTGCAAATGGCGTATCTTCTTCGTTATAGCTCGGTTTTTCGAGTTCTTTATATGCATACGATCATCATGACATGTAGTATTTTATAAAAGTATAAAATAAATACTTTATTTTCGAAGTTAAAACGGTAGGTTTAGATATTTTGGTTAAAATGTGTTTAAAACTTGTTTTTATAAGTTTTTAGTTTAGTAACTTTGTTACAAGTCCTCTACTATGCTTTATACTTCCATTCTAACATGTATTAACATCCGTATATCATATGTAAAAGTATATCAAACCATGTTCAAGTGTAAAAATCCATTTTACAAGTTAATATGTTTCCTAGATGGTGATTTACTACATAGACATTATATACACAAAAAATCACAAATGTAAAGAGTGTAGGGTTTTTAAATAACCTTAATATGAAGTATGATGAAGAGTAACAAGATCTAAACCCTAGTTTAGAATCCAAACCTAAGCTTCCAAGACTTAGAAAACCCTAATTTCAATGAAACCCTAATCTTAAACCTTTCTTGGTTAACCCTTGTAAATGTTAAACCAAGCCTTCAAGACACCTTAAGATATCTTAGATATGATGTTAGAACACTTGTATACTTGCTAAATAAATTTTGTATGGATTATTTAAGGGATTTGAGATTGGTCGTGGCCTAGGAGGAGCAAAAGAGAGTGTTTGAGTTGGTTTTCACTTAAAGAAATGTATTGTGTGTGTTTATCTAACTAGTTAGCACTCTTTTATACACAAAGGACCTAGTTGAGATCAAGTCTAGGTTCATAAAACACTATTAGAGAGCTCTAGACAAGATGAGAAAAATAAGGAAGAAAAATGGCTAAGATAAACTATAATGTACTTAGGTTTTTAATGAGGCTTTGTTGTACGAAGAATTTTTTGGCCAGATTTTGTGATGATATTTTCTCTTGTTTTTCCCTTTTTTTCATATTATCCGGCCACATGTGTAAATATATAAGAGATTATGTAATGTTTTTTAGTGTTGGATATAATTGTTGGTATTTAGTTGAGTATAGATAGGTATTGGTGCTTCCGGGTATGCCTAAATATATTTAATTGCGAAACGTAAATATTTTACGTAACCAATAAAAATAAAATATAAAAAGTTGATTATTTATTTTGTAAAAATAATATAATACTTGCTTGGCGTAAATTTTTATTTGTTTGGTGCCCGTTTACGTTGAATGTTGATTTTTAGTTTACGTGATTTAGCTAAATGTTGGAAATTTAAAGTGGTCGCGTAAAAGTTTAAAATAAATAATTGAATGTTTATTGATGAAAAAAAGGTGTGAAAATATGAGTTGTTACAATCTCCCCGTGTTAAAAGAATTGCGTCCCACAATTCAGTTCGAGTTGCCTTCCGGAATAGTGTTGATGAAGAGGTGTAAATGCTCGTTTTAATCCTCCTAATACGTGCTAACTCAATTTGCTATCTTAATGTAGAATTTCATTGGTACGGGTCTGACGTTTAACTTGCCGGCGGGTTGTCCTAGGGTGACTAATGATACGTCTTCGCCTTCTTGGCTTAAGATTTGGTGTAAGATGATGTAGACTTTGTTGCAAGATGGTGTAAGAGTTTACTTAGTTATTATGATTGTTAGTTTGGTTCCTCGTGATAAATACGTTTTATGAATATGCACACAAAACTTGATATAAATAGAAAATTGTTTCTTGACAAGAAGTTTAAAGGTGACTACTCTCAGCATGGCATGGTCCTTCCTGAATTATACATAGGTGATCAAGCTATGTATATTTGAGGACTAACGATGCTATGCTAATTTTTGTCAAAATAGTGTTATGATTTTAGAATGGCTTACATGAATAATTAGAGAATTGGAGTAGATTGGCGGAAAATTCACAATACATAGATTTGATATATAATTTGGAATCGTTTAGTACAACGAAAGTTTAAGAGGAAGTACAATGAGATTCTTAAAGGACATAGAGTCTACGATAGTTCCAACTTAAGTTTTACTAGGTAATAGGTATCTCATTAGATGTTGGTGTTAGACGTCGCGACGCTAGAGTCTCCACGAGCTTTTCCTTTCCAGTACATGTTCACACAGTTCTGAAACTTCACTATCATACAATTACTCTTGTAGTGTCCCAGACCTCCACACCCATAATAGATAACTTCAGCTTTCTTTCCTGACACTACAGACCTTTGTTTCGCTCTTGGGACTGGGAGCCTACAATCTCTTGCTTGGTGACCCCTCCGTTTGCAATTGCCACATTTTTCTACACACTGGCCAATGTGGTGAAAATTACACCTGTTACACCATGGTAGATTTCCAGCATAGTCTTCCTTGTTGCTTAGCCTAACAGTGTGTGCTCTAAACACCTTATGCTCTTTGTTTTGTTGTAGGCTAAAGCTTCCATTGTGGTCACCTTCCCACTTCCTTTTGTTACTAGCATTCCCTGCTACTTTGTTTTCTCGCTGTTTGTCATGGTTTATTGACTCGTAGATAGCAATAGCCTTGATAGCATTAGCCACTCGCTTGGCTACAATTTGTTTAATTTCCTCAAGGCTCATCCCTTGACTCGCAGTTGTCATTGTTCTTAAAATTAGAGGAGTAATAAAATAAGATTTGTTTAGTTATCTAAGTCGTGTTCCGAAGGTGGAATGTTGCGATATTGTATGTTAAAGTTGTGTAAGAGTTTTTAGACCATCGTGTTATTCGTAATGTTTTGAGAATGTTCTAGTGTTCATATAAATAACCCTTATATAAATGATTTATAGAGTATGTATGAAAGAATGTAAACACATCTTTGTATATATAAGTAAGACCCTTATAGGAATATACATACTATAATATAAATATTTGTATGAATCATGTAAGCATCTAGTATGACCAACTAATGCAACAAACAGTGTGTGTATGTCCCGTTAAAACCCTTTTGTATGATGCAATGTTTGTAAAACGGTTATAGTCTAGGTAAAATGCAACCTAGTTCTCCATAACCTTGGCTCTGATTACCAATCTGTAACACCTCCAAATATGGGTCGCAGCGGAATATGTTTTCGGGAGCGTTACTTCATAATACCATTGCTCAAGTCATAAGAGAACAACCTCTAACTGTGTCGTTTAAAAAGAAATCTTAAATTATTTAGACTCCAATGCACATTACATAATCCAAGCATCTAATTCACTCGAGAAAAACATGCTTAAAAAGTGTCAACATAAAGTTGGTGAGTTTATAGGTTGTTTAAGTATAAATGTTGAACCAAAGTTTTGTAAAGTATGTATGACCGTTTCAATCCTTGTATGTTCCTCAAAATGTATGTATGAATGTTCTAAATCAAAGAGTTATAAAGTATGCATGACCATTTCAGTTCCCAAATAGTCACAAAAACATATGTATGAATGTTCTAAATCAAAGAGTTATAAAGTATGCATGACCATTTCAATTCCTAAATAGTCACAAAAACATATGTATGAATGTTATAAACCAAAGAGTTGTAAAGTATACATGACCATTTCAATCCCCAAATAGTCACAAAAATGTATGTATAGTTAGACCCCCATTGTTCAAAGTATGTAGTGCCACTTTATTCAAGGCAACGTAAATATTCCTGTGTGTATAAAACAATGATTACGATTACTCTAAGTTCATGAAACTGCTACGTAGACTCATATATATGCCACTTTATTCAAGGCACCGTAAGTGTTCGTGTTCGTATAATTATTATGCTCTGACATGCTATAACGTTCGTTTGCCCGGTGATAGCTAATAACCCAAATGGGGCTGTCACACCTGATTAGATCTATTTCATAACATTCGCGCTTACCCTCCGAGTAATTAACAGGTCAATCCGCTTAAGCTAATCCGTAATCATTTGGGTAAAAGTAATGTAATGTTCTTGTTTTTAAAAATAAAGTGAAACAAGCAATGTATATCATCCCAAAATAAGTAATTGTGTGTGTAGACCAGTTTGTAAAACGAATTGTAAATGCACATAAAAACGTATAAATTCAAATCAATCACGTAAATGAATTTGGTAACAAGCATGTCATCACACCCAAACGTTGTAAGTGTATGGTAAAACAAGTAAACGGTTGGGGTATAAACTCACCTTGATGTGATAATTGAACTATTCAATGTAATCACAGAAAATGATGTCACGGTAATACGCACCAATGCAACCTAATTAATTATATGCCGTATGAGCACTAAGCATTTTGAATAATTAATACCGTATACAATTCTATATATCTACATTACCATCTAATTGTGTTTATGAAATCATATTTAAATCGCATTTGATAAATAAATACTATGTGTTTATACTCGTATAATCGAATAAATAATTCCATTGTCTTTGTAAAATAATATTTATAAAGTTTAAGACGTGTATAAATATTATATAAATGATTCTATAATTTTTTGCAAAAATTTAAAAAAAATGAACCAACACTATTCACGTCAGAAAATAATGCACAAGTATAAAACAGTGCGTATCTTTCTCGTTTTAAGTCCGTTTGGTATGTTTCTTACGCCCACGCTTTCGTATTAAGATGATGTATCAAAATATGACATTTTTGTATTTCATGTCCTCTGGTGAACAATACTTTTTACTGTTCATGGCTTTTATAAAATTATTTTTATAAACTTAGTTATCGTAAACTCGTAAACGTCGTGTTTTATCCGTTATTGCCTAAGTTTTTTCAGTGATTCTTTTGAGCTGTGTTCTTCGTCCATTAAAAGTTCTATCATATTAATGATGTTTTCAAAATATATAAATCTGATGTGAACAGTAACTTTTATAAAATTATTTTTATAAAAGTATTAATTATCAAAAACTTGCGTAATTCATAACTCCTCCGTTATTGATCTAAAAATTACGATTCTTAATGTTTTGGAATCCTAAAAATATGTACTATCTGAGAAAAATAACCATTGTATATATCAGAAGTGAAACCTCTAAAGTTTTTATAAAATTTCTTTTATAAACGCGTTTTTTATCGCGTAACTTGAAATTAGCTTATCTCCTTCGTTATAAATCGGTTTTTCGAGTTCTTTATATGTCTACGATCCTTGTAACATGTAGTATTTTATAAAAATATAAAATAATCACTTTATTTTTGAGTTTTGATTAGACCACTTTGGTCATTTTGCTAAAAGTATGTTTAAACCTTGATTTTATAACTTTTAGTTTAGTACACTTGTTACAAGTCCATTATAACCTTCAATATCACATGTCCTACATCCTTAGTGTCTCTAGTCTATGATTAGTCCATATATTGTCCAAGAATCACAAGAGCATCAAGCTTACATACTTATTTGTTAATGAACATTTATAAGTAACTTTTTATACCTTTTACTTATATATACTTTATATAACTTAACCAACACTCATATAGTGTATATACTTCTTTATAACATGATCCATAACATCCATATATCATATGAAAAAGTTTACCAAAACCATAAACAAGATTAAAAACCATTTTATATCTCATTATGTTCCTTAGATGGTGATTAACTATATAACCATTATATACCCATAAAATCATAAATGTAAAGAGATTAAAGTTTTAGGTAACCTTAATATGAAGTATGATGATGAAAAAAATGATCTAAACCCTTGTTTAGCTACTTAACCCAAGCTTTCAACACTTGAAAACCCTAATTCCAAGCAAAACCCTAATCTTGAACCTTCTTGCTTTAACACTTGTAAACCCCAAACCAAACCTTCTAAACACCTTAGGATATCTTAGATATGATCTAGGAATATTTGAATGTGTGGTAAATAAAATTTTATGGATTGTATATGGTTCTTGTGGTTTGGCTGTGGGTTTGGAGAGGGCAAAAGAGAGTGTATGTGTTGTTTTCACCTTAAGAAATGAGTGTGTATGTGTTATCTTACTAGCACTTGCCTTATATACTTCAAAGACTAGTCAATACTTCTATTAGAAGTGGTCATGGTTCAAAGAGACAATGGGAGGGAATTAAAGAAGTCTTTGGTCAATTTCTAGTCATGTACTCCTAAGGTTTAATGAGAAGAGTTTGTACAAGACTTTGTAAGGTTTTTGTGAGCTCAATGTTCCCTTGGGACTATACTACAACCGAAATTTGAGGGGGGGGGACAAGGGTAGTAAGTTTTGGATGTTTTGTGGTTTATAATACTTGCATTAATTGAAACACTTGTAGTGGTAGTTTAATATAGAGGTAAATACTTGTAAACATTAGGTATTTACGTTGGTTCCCTTTATGTTACAAATTAGCTACCAAGAGTTGTAACATAGTGAAATTTTTATAAAACTTTGAGCATTGGGCATAAAAATGGGTATTTGTTGAAGCGTAGATAAGTTTTAGTGGTTCCGGGTATGCCTAAACGTATTTTATCGCGAAACGTAAACACTTTACGTAACCAATAAAAATAAAATGTGAAAATTTAATAATTATCCTCTAAATTAAATTTATTTAAACACTTGCCTGATGTAAAACAATTTAATTGTTTGATGCCCGTTTACATTGAACGTTTTTTTAGCTTACGCGATTTAACTTAACGATTTCAATTTAAAAGCAAACGCGTACAATACTAAAAATAAATAGTGAATTTATTGACGATGTATAATGACCCTAAAACACGGGGTGTTATAATATCATTGTTAATGACTTGTTCCAAGAGTCGATCGTTTTCATTTAAACTTGATTCATTTTAACTTCAAAAGTTTTTTACTATAAACGATGTTGTTCTACAGCCTGTTCCATTTGAATAAAAATAGTTTGGACTTCAGTAAGTTCATCAATTAGATCCTGATCGAATTTATTAAATATGTCCTTGAGTGCTTTTACAAATGGAATAATTACATCCCTAAAACAAGCTTTTGTATGTTCAAACCCCCACGTGCCCTCAGTGATAGCTGTGGCAGTGGTTCTTTCTTTAACAACCTTGTCAAATCCAGCCATATGGTGTTTAAGCTTTTTCAAGCTCGTATTTACCATGCTCACTTTAGGAAGTTCTTTTGGAACCTCGACTTTGTTGGTTGTACTAGAAGGACAAGGGTCTGAAGAAGTCATAGAATTCTGAGACCAAAAGGCTTGTTCAGCAGATAATTCAGTTTGTGGAACAAATCATTTGTCAAAATCTTGAGAAAGTTTATTAAGAGAAACATAGTTAAATGGTTTAATATTCACTTTCTTATGTAAAACTATTGGATCTTGTTGTTTTAAAAGCATTTTCGAACGACTCTCTTCAGCAAGCATTAAAGTCTCTTCTGAATCAGGAATCTCAATAGTACAAATATTCTTAATGACATTACCATCATACAGATTTGATTCCAACTGTTGAGCTTTCTTCAGATAGAAAGGATTTTGAAAATCTAGAGCTTGTTTAGTTGAATGATCATAGAAAAACTTTGGTTTTGTCAACATATGAACAGTTTGCGCCAATTGATCTCTTTTGTAAACAATATTATCAAGATGTTTGATCTTCTTTTCTAAAGCAATTTCTCTATCAATATTTCTAGATTCTTCTTTCTTAAAATCATCTTTAAGGACATTAACTGTTTTCATTAATGATTCTTTTTCTCTTAATTGTTCAGAAAGAGTTTGTCTAAGATGGCTTTGAGCTGGAAACCCTGTCAAGGAGATTCTTTGAATCTACCTGATCACAGGTATAGTATTTATACTATAAAACGGGAAACCGGAGGTTAATGCAACCGAACTAAAGATGAATGACAAAGCCATATTCATCTTTTATTGCTAACTGTCTTATTTCAGGTTTAGACGACGGTGTTGCAGCCTCATTCCAGCGAAGTCGGATTCATAAACCACATGCTCATACTCAAGCTTTCAAAGTCAATCATTCAACGTCAAGATAGTTGATTCTAATCTTCCCCACCATCAAAGAGCCTCATAATCAAATAAAGAATCGTCAATTGGGGGAGATTGTTAGACTTATAATCATATATGTCAAACAAGAATGTAACAAGTATGAGCATGTTGGTCAAGAGCACAAGATGATCAAGGAAGTCAAATCAAGATGATTCAAGTCAAGGAGATGATGCAAGATAACAATCTCAAGAACTCAAAGTAAAAAAGATAAAGGCTCAAGATCAAGATCACAAAGCATGAATGAACAAAGCCATTACAAACAAGACAAGACCAAAACAAGGCAAAGCATAAACGTCAAAAGTCATATCTTCAACGTCAGGGGAGACAATGATAAAACAAAGCAAACTCCTACAAGAATGTTATCGGTGGTACGGAGGAGTTTGAAGAAAGAGACCTCAACATTGGGGGAGATTGTTAGCCTTAATTATATTAAGTCAAACAAGAATGTTATCGGTCTTATAAAGTCAAATTGGGTCTTGTAAAGTAATAGGCTAGTCGGGTTCAACGGGCTTGGATTGTAATCTAATATTGTCCGTGTTTCGGGCTCAAAGCCTAAGATAAGCCAAGCCCGACCCAAGTTAGAAAGCCCACATGCCACTTATGGCTCAAGGGTATAAAAGAAACCCTCTCCACACATGGAGAGGGTGTTGGTTGCATTTGTTCACTTGTAATCCACCAATTCTCTCTCTAATCTAACATTCCAAGTTTTCTTTTCTTCTTTTCTTTCTTATTTCTGGCTCATCAAGAGCTTATTTGGGTTTGCTTATTTATTGTGAGGATAATATTTAGGGATAACACTTGTATTAGCAGTTTGATTTTCTCCCAAATATCCTTGGCTACACGATGTTGACTAACAAGAGCATATATTTCAGTTGGAAGGCCTTGTAGAATGATGTTTATAGCTTTGATGTCACAATCAGCTTGAATGGTTTCTGCGGGAGTTAATTCAGTATATTCCTTTGGTCTGGTTACACCATCCACTGTAATTGTTGGCCAAACAAGTGGACCTTTTTCAACCAAAGCAAGAATCATTCTACCATGAGGTCTATTCATCATATAAAGTTCTATTATGCTTTTCCACGAGTCATACAAGTGTTTTTCAAGCATCGGTGGTTTATTGTCACCATCCGAGAGAAGTGACTTATCAGCAAGAGTCGTCATTGAGAAATTTGTATGTTAAAAGATTACTTGGTTGATCAGACGGTGGTAGAAAGAAATTGTGTTTAATTAAGTTGTCTTTTAAGTGTTTTAAATCTTTAAGCTACACGGGATTTTATAATTCTTGACAAAACCGGGAAAAAAATAAGTTAATGTTTCACGGGATTTTACACGTCAAAGAAATAAACCGTATAATTTAGAAGAAAATTGAGTTGTTCGGTTTCCACTAAAGGAAGTTGTTCGGTTTCAACTGAATTCGGGTTGTTCGGTTTCAACTGACTTAGGTTGTTCGGTTTCAACTGAATTCGGGTTGTTCGGTTTCAACTGACTTAGGTTGTTCGGTTTCAACTAAATTTGGGTTGTTCGGTTTCAACTGACTTAGGTTGTTCAGTTTCAGTTGTTCAACTCAGTTGTTCGACTTCAGTTGTTCGACATCAGTTGTTCGACTCAGGTTGTTCGACTTGAGTTGTTCGACTTCAGTTGTTCGACTTCCACTATTTCGAAACCCAAAAATTTAACAACACAAAAAGACATCTTTTTTATGGTTGTTTTGCAAAAATACTTGTACGACTAGTGTTACTAAACCTATAGGAACAAGAAAAATGAAAACTTTAAGGTTTTTAAGCCAAAAAATTTAAAATCAAGAGTTTGCTCTTTATAAAGTTTTCGAACACAAAATATAACAAAAATGATGTTTTTCTTTATTCTAAGCTTGTATACCTATATCATAAAGATACTAGATCAGATTTACCAAGGTAAATGATCTTTTAGTGTACACTATTGCTTCGAAAACAAAGAAAAAAAATAAAGAAAGGACAAAATTTTTGCAAAAACACACGAACCAAAAAAATAAACACTAAAACTAAACACACCACTCCATCGCTCTTGATACCAATTGAAGAATAATCATATAACATACATGGAAAGAGGAGGCAAGTTGTTTTAGTGAGAGAAAGAGTTTGATGAACACTTAGAGAGAGAAAGAAAACATATATTGAATTGTATGAAAAATGATCAACCAACCACCTCTCCAAGGCATGGAGAGGTGTTAATATACTTACAATGAACAAGTGGGCTTGGGCTTGCATGGGTTTATCCATGGGACTTTGCTAACTAACTATGTAAATTTCCAAAAATTACCTAACGAGCTAACGACTGTTATCTATGGAAGCGACCGACACTTTCCTAGGAATTTCTTATTCCTAACAAAGTAAATGTCTCATATATATAAATACTTGCAAGAAAGTGTTAAATAAATTATACACATAATCATACACTTAAAAATATTTATTTTTACATCTCATATGTTACTTGTTAAAATATTTGACTTGTTGTTAAATTGAAAGTTATAAACTAGCTTAGTTAGTGATATATTTAACTTCATGTTCTTATTATTTTAGTTAATGTTGTGGAAGTGTTGGATGGGATTTAGATAGATTGGATTATTGTTTGATGTAGTAGTGAATGGAGATAGGTTAGATTGGGCCCTTGGGAAAGTTGTGGTGATTTTCGGATAGTTTTGGACATAATATTTAAGCTGCCAAAACAGCCCGTGTGTAAAGAATATGTTAAAAACATTTTGACAAGTTAAAATTGTAAAAACATAATAGTACACTTAAATACGATTCCGTGGATATAAAGAACGCGAAAAACGGATTTAAAACGAAGAAGTTATGGCCGTTTAAAGTTTGGCGAAACATATATATTTTTGACGACTTTTGCAAAAAACTGTGAACATTCTGGTCTGATTTCAAATTGAGGTTTTGACCTCTTTCGGGTCCGAACTAGCTAAAGTGTATAAAAGAAAACTTGTCCGGAATGATTTTCCACTATGGGACATTTCGTTTGTCATGAATGTTTATAACGAAGGAGTTACACTCCGTCAAAATTGGACTATTTTTCAGAAAAGTTAATAAATACCTGCACACATTTACTTAAATAATAGTTGATGTTGGGATTTTAAATTAGTGTTTTTGAGTGTTTTCGGGTCCGTTTGAGCTATAAAAACTTTAGAAAATATTGTAGTAACACTTATATAATATTTACTACAATATTTATACGCATCGAAAACTTTATAAATATTATTTTACAAATTATTTAGACTATACTTAAATTGACTATATGAAATACTATAAATTATTTAGACTATACAAATTATTTATGTTGACACTTTTAAGCATGTATTTCTCAGATGAATAGTTTCTTGATGTGCATGGTGTCTATACTTTTCAAGAATACATTTCATGGATTTCTACTTGCATACAAACTACCTTTCCTCGTTGTATTAATTTATGTCTTTCATTTTGATGCATACTTATGTGACCAATGTTACAACTTATTTATTTTTAATCAAATCAACGAGGTTATCTTTTAAACGACTCATTTAGAGGTCGTTCTTTTATATCTTGTGCTATTGTATTATGAAGTAACGCTCCCAATTTATTTTGGGGGTGTTACAATTGATCACCTGAAAGCATGATAGAACGGGTCAACTATGAAAATAGTTGATGAGTACATAGGTTTTAATGAACACGAAACAATTTTGATAAAAGTATTTTCTTGATAACAAAAGGATTTTTAAAGCAAACGTTTCCAAGAGAAATGTCCTCACGGAAAAAGTAACATCAATCCATTTGTTGTGCTTTTAATACGAGTAAGGCAATAGTGTGACAACTCATACTTTTCCAGGTCATTACACGTCAATAAACTCAAAACTATATACTTTGAACAATTACGTATTTACTTTTACGTGTAACCGTTAAGTTAAATCACGTAACCCAGAAAACAACTTTAAACCTAAACCAACATTAAACAAAAATTGGTTTACGTCAAATATGTGTTATATGACTTTTATGAATATAATTTATAAGTAAACACAATTTATTTTACAAGTTTTACGTAAACGCTCATGTTTCTCGGTTTAGTCTATGCATGCATGCATTATCCATCACCACCTTAATATATACATACTTACATATGCATAATAATTCAATATACACAAAATTGAAATGTTTCCTCCCTTTTCTAGCCCTTTGCCGCCCAAACCATGTACCAAAAGGGTAAATGCAACATCTTTGATACACTACAACACTACTCAAGACAATACTTCATTTTATGCATACATGTGAGTATATTAGCACCCAAAGAACCACACCTACTTCCTTGTAAGCCCTTGTGACCGGCCAAGCAACACAAAAACCACAAAAATTGGAAAGATTCTCACTATTCACATACAAAGTGTCTTTAAGACTTACCAAAACTACAATTTAAAGTGGAAGTAAACATAAACATTTTTCTCACACTCATCCACTTAGAAAAAAAAAATATTTCTTTCCTCTCCTTGCTCTATATCCCATGGCTCACCACAAGGAAATAAGAAAAATTTGGTTTTGATCATTTACAAGTATTTTACAAGAAGGTTTAAGGGTTTAGGTGTTTATGCAAACAAGTATTTGGGTTAAGGGTGTCATACTTGTTAATCTCATCTCCTTAACCTTATTAAGGTGCTCACTTTCATTCATAATTTTATTTCATATATTTTGTTAACATCACTACATACATGTAATTATATCACCACTAGTTTTGTGTTAATGATTTTCTAAAGAAAACTAGCAAAACTTTTGAATACATTCTTGTGAAAATATTATAAAATGAATAATAAAAATATGTACCTACACTTATTCTACTTGTTCTAGTCATTTTACATGTTACTTGTTAATATTATAGCTTTGTTGTTAAAATTAATGTTTATAAATTTAAACTAGTTAAGTTGTATTTTATGTTCATGTTCTTGATTATATTGTTATTCTTGATAAATTGGTGGAAGGGATTAGGTTAGTATGAGTTGTAATTTGTGGGTGAAATAAAGTGGTAAATTGGACTTTACAAACTTGTTGTCCGAATTTATTCATAGTGTTTTCGGACAGTAAATCTCATTTTAAATAGCTGAGGACTTGAAAAATAGATAGTAGACTTAAATACCTATGCGTAGATATAAAATTCGTCAAAATCCGACTTAAAACGAGTGAGTTATGACTATTTGAAGTTCGGGTAAAAACTATTAAATTTTCAAAAAAAATGTTTTTTTACATACATTCTGTCCAGATTCTGTTTTTGTGTTTTTGACCCATTTCGCGTCCGAGTCGGGAAAAACTTATAAGAGTAATCTCATAGTAAATGATTTTACGCAATGTGGTACTCACCCATCCCGTGAAACATTATAACGAAGGAGTTACGCCCTTTTAAAGTCGGACTAAATACTGAAAATGTTATAAACTTTCTGCATGAATTTTCCTAAAAATAGTGAGCTGATTGAAACATAAAATAGGGTTTTTAGGGGTTTTAGAGTCCGAATGAGCTATAAAATCCTTGAAAAATACTGTAGTATTACTTATATATTTTCCATACGCGTCAAAAACTTTCAAAAATATTAATAAGCAAGCGAGATAGGATTTATTAAAGTTAGTTACATGGAAATAATTGCAAAGTATATAATCAAGATTTTCCCAACCCTTCAAACAACATCTTAGATTTTGTTCATTCAAATGACATGCCTCACATCCACAACATGTTTTGTCAATGTTGTAGTACCACTAGGCATGAAATCCAAATGCTTAGAAACCGGGTCAACTACATATTCTCCTACATCCGCCATCACCTTGGTTCTCCATCCAACCCACCATATTTTTTGCACTAGCCACATGGATGTTTCGCCTCACCCTACGGGTTATATGGGAAAAATGATATTTATTCCAAGATTTAGAATTTTTAGTTGTTTTCTTTTTCTTTAGTCTATGGTTGTTCTTATACTTTGTATTCTTGGCTATAAGCCAAATTTTATGTTAATTTCTCTTATAATGGAATTAACATTACTAGTTGATGTGTTGTGGTGATTCTTGATTACTTGGTGTCTATATATATGCATGTGTTGTTGCCATATATATACTTGCTCGCTTGTTGCCCGCATCCATAACTCGATTCCTGGGTGCCCCAAACAACATGGAGCATACACCGAGGGGGAGCACTTGCAATATCGTCTTTATTTTTTTTACTTTGCATTCGTTACCAAGTTACTTAGCATTCGTCAAAACAAGACTTGCAAGACGTGCCTCTACAACACTTTTTGCTTCGACAAAAAAGGGGAGAAGATATGTAAACTTGATGTGTCGTTATGTAGGTGTTATTTTATGTATCAAGTTTTACTATTTATTTTATGCCGACTATACCTAAAAAACAACACTTTAACGGGCAGTGTACCCGGTCAGATAAAGTTTCGTGGTAAGTAGGGTGTCGATCACTAAGAGCGAGAGCGTTAATTCCTAATTCTACCAGTATTTTAGCTATCTAAGTTAAACCTAAAACTAATGCAAAAAGGGGGTTTCAGCTCAGAGACTAGCACGGTTTTGTTTATCTAACCTAAGGTTTTGATGACAAGTAAAGCAATAAACACACACAAGAAGATAAACAAACGATAGAGAAGCGGTCAAGAACTAATGTAAGGAAAACGTATCAACCATGAATAATCTAATAAAACGCAAGTTTGTTTATTTAGTGCAATGATTGTCTTATCTCGAAGGGGCATATCATTCCTAGACTTAGGCGGTACTTCTTCCTAAGACCTAGACATGTTAATCCTGTCACAATTAGACGCATCCGCATAAAGCAAGCATTTGTTGATTATAATCTATCTTATGAGATTAATAATGGTGCTCTTACTAAACCCTAGCTCATTGAGACTTTACCCACTTATTGCTTAACGGCTCATATATACTAGTAGTCCACTGTCCGAGTCCTTACCAATTGATTAGAACTTACTCGTTGGTACCAAGGTTACCTTATGGCTCAACTAAACTGTTAGCCTTAATTATATTAAGTCAAACAAGAATGTTATCAGTCTTAGAAAGTCAAACTAGGTCTTGTATTGTAATATGTGTGCTATCCCGTACATTTAAGCCACCCCAAACAACACCGAAGTTGCAGCGCATTAAATATGTAGGACTAGACCCAGTTGAATGATAGGTCGCATACTTATGAGAACTATCCGATATCTAGTTAAGCTACAGGCGATATCCAGTTGAATGATAGGTCGCATACTTAAGCACGTAAACAAGTATAAACTGATAAACATAATCAACAATCAACGATAAATTAAGCAATCGACTTAAACAAACCAAACATTAGATCTTCATAAACATGGATGATACCTAAAGGTATCAGCCGATAGTTATTGTAAAAATACACACGGTTTCATATATGAACGATTAAAGAAAAGAAACCTTAACCGAACGCGTATTTGGTTGCGCGAAGATTACAAGAGTTTTTCTATGATCTTGAGGCTCTTTTCTGACCTTCTGTGCTCTTTTATTAAGGCTTCACTTGCATACCTAAAACTGAGTTTAGGATTTTGTATTTATAGATTCTAGAAACAGGTCGATACGCCATATCGGGTATCGGGCGATGTGGGATATGGCGTATTAGGGATTTCTTAGAGTAAGGACCACGTTTGATATCTTTTAGAATCTTCGTGTATAATAAACCTTAGATACGGCGTATAGGTCTTTGATCTTCATGGTTTTTTGTGAAGTGCAGGCATGGATACGTCATATCTTCCTTGACGGATATGGCGTATTGAGGTAAAACTAGTTGCTTCATCTTCGTTGACCAAGGTATTATATACGACGTATCGTTGATGTGGATACGACGTTTTCTTCAAAGTCAAGCAATGGTCTTTTTATTCGTCAAAGTCTTAGATACGTCGTATAGGTCTAGAATAATACGGCGTATTTGCTGTCAGATCAGTAGACTTTCTCGAACTCTTCATTCAAGCTCCAAAATGCGTGACTTTTAGCTAATCTTCACAAAGTACTCCATAATTACTGCAAATCTCAAATATAAACGATTAAGTAGCAATTCTTGCAATAATTATACAAAATGGGTAATTTACATGGGATAAATTATGCTATAAAAGTGACATTATTTGATGTCATCAAATATCTCCTACTTGAATCCTACTTGTCCTCAAGTAGCCTTTAAAAGTTTATAAAAATGTTTCCCAAAGGATTTTTCTGTTAAGCATTTATTCGATCAATTACTAGTACATAACCAAACACCTCACGAAATGGAAAGATGAAAACACTCAAATCACTCAACTAATCTATGTGGTAACATGTAACTAATTCGCTCAATTGCTCGGTCGTGACGAGTATTCTATCATAGGCTTGGAAAGGATACACATCTCTACCGCTAGAGCAAAGGAGTAACAAGTTTATAAAGGTAAATTGGGTTTTATATTGAGGATTAAGGTTGATCACTTTATCTAATCTTTACCGATACCAATATTCTAGGAGGGTGACAAATACCACAACAAACACAGCCCGTAACGTACGGGAATAGACACATGGATCTGATCACTCCCACAAACAGATAGTCGAATAAGCTAAAGAGTAGGACTAGTAAAGTGATTTAGGGTATGGATCTTCTAACTTTCACCAAAAGCAATAAACCAACAAGGCAACTGAATCACGCATACATAGCCGTAACGACGGAATAGACATGCATGACCTGATCACATCCTCATTCGAGTAGAACCTAAGGTTAGTCATTAGGAAAGGGAAATAAATTGTTGTTATATAAAAATTACAAAACAAATAGATTAAGTCTAAACAAATAAGGCATAAGTTGCTAGATATTTTCCCGACTGTTACCATGATAAAGACACAACTATATACACAAACATCTTGATCATTGATAAAAAAAACAACCTAAGTTGGGCGTACCTGTAACTGTCCAACATCCCATTAAATGCCCATACTTTACATACTTTTACAAGACAAGTGGCGATATCTACCACTTTATACAAAACTTTACATCGTTGATTTTTTATACGTATCAACGAATAATCTCCTTCAAATAATTCCTTTGGTTTAAGCTTTAACGAAATGACTATCTTCAAACTTTCCTCCTCTTTTTTGTTGCAATTTTCTAATTTTTTGATTTTTTTGATCTAAACTATACTATGAATCTCGGTGTAATTTCACCATCTTTACGATCATAATAAATCCGAATAATTTCTTCGATAATTCTTCATTCTTCGAACGTACCAATAATTGTGATGGTAGTAATAATACATGAGTTTTGACTACTTTTTACATTCCCATTTGCAATGTGCAAATTTCTTCCCAACCGTACCAAAGATAGAAAATGACACAAGACTCGAGAAATACGTACTTTATACTTTAAGCAACTAGCAACTGATAAATGGACTTAATCTAACAAGGTAGGCTAAGGTGTAAAGGTGTAACGAAATAAATAGTTGGTGTTATTCCTAAAGGATTGGCTCTATTGGTTTTTCTAGGGGTATCTTACTCTTAAAATAAGAGTAAACAAAGGGTTTATACGGGGGTTAACTAACCAGTGTAGTTAGTTAAAACAACATGTATAGGCTTTTTGGGTGTAATCCTAGAAATTTATCAATTTAAACAAGTTACTCCATTTAAATCCATAATACTCATTATTGTGGTCTCGAATAGATATACCAAGCCAAGTTCTAAAGTCTACAACATCACCGACACACTCATATTTCTGTGGAATTTAGGTAAACATTTGGAAACGGATAAGGCTTAATCCTCACAATATCTAATAAGGGTTAAGTGTGCGGGTTATGTAACTAGAAATTTCACAAAAGTATGCTTGAAATTTTTAAAATTTAAGCATTTTATGTGAAAAATAAGACAAGTATACATTCTAATTCCCATCCCCCCACTTAAGTTATACAACGTTTGAATTATACAACGTCCTCATTAAAACATTAAAAATACGAGAATTAAAAAGAATTAGAATGAGAAACTCCCCTGATATTTGCTCGGTAGATTCTCCATGTAGGTTTATTGAGCAAGATTGTGTGTTGAACAACCGTCTTGAAGTTTCAAGACTCCAACACTTCAAGATCTCTAGATTTGTAAATTCTCCACCAATATTCGTTGATATTTCTTTTACGAGGTCCTGTGTAAAATAAGGAAAACATGCATTCCTATCTTGGTATCTACGGTTAATTTAAGCTAAACTAAACAAACTAAATACGAGTCAGTCTGGTGAATACGCCGTATCATGTGAATAAATACACCGTATTGCCAGAACTGACAATAATGTTTTTAAAGTGCATAAAAAGTGAAGACTGATAACGTCCAGACAATCAATACGCCATATGGTATGGAGCGGATAAGCCGTATTGATGTCTGGGAAGACATACTCGATAAAATTAAATAACATTCCGGGTTGTCTCCTTGGAAGCACTTTTGTTTACAGCAAATTCTTTAAGTTAGACTTGTCTTCAGCTTCTCTTCATCATTCCATCTCATGCACGCTAATGTGCCCGCGTGTGAGCCATTCTTCCGTCATCTCATCTCAGATGTAATCGGGTCCTAAGTTCAAAACTCCTTTGTAGAACCTTTTTAACTTTTGGTATGCATGCGAGATTCCATTCATCTCATCTTCCTCACTTACCTTTAGTATTGGTGGGATTTTGTTGCATTGCTCATTAGTATGGTGTTTAAACCTCGGATGTGATCGCACCATTTGGTAAGTTACTTCATCATTACCATTGTAATGGTTATTTCTCCTTCAAACCGTCTTGTTTTTAATTCCAACTTCTCTTAAAAATGGTTCGCCAAAAATAACATCGCCCATTCCTTCATCACGATAAGCATCCATATTTTCTAAAACTGCAAAATCCGTTACAACAGAAAAGGTTCCAACAAAAATAGGCACATTCATTAAAACTCCTACAACATTATTCCGTTTGTACACCATCTTATCTTTCATTATAGAATTATGAAACTTTTTAGACATCACATTGACATACAATAATAGGAAGAAGTTAGCGTGTGTAAATTCAAATCCTATCATGCAAGAAAACTTTAAGTTGTGAGCACAATCTATATGGATCTTCTTATCATAGTCGCAATAACTAGGGTAATCATCAATTCTAATATCAAGTTCATCATTCCTAGTTCTAAATTCCTCAATTACCTCACCTTCTGGCATCAAATCATCTCCTTGATTTCTCCTAAGCTTAAATGGTTTATTTAGATCATTTAGGTCGATGTAATCCTCAAAGAAAGGGTCCAATGATCTATTTAACACCAAAGTATCTCCCATTACCCTAGCTTCTAAATCAAGTTCCATTCTTTCTCTCAAACTTAGCATGTAGACCCTCTTAATTAATCTACTAGCAGGTTTTACACTTGTGAAAACCATCCTTTCTTCCTCGACCCTTAAAGTAATCTTTCTTTTGTATACATCAATTTTAGCACGGGCGGTAGACAAAAACAAAAAAATAAAAAAAAAAAAAAAATAAAAAAATGGTCTTCCGAGGATCAAGGGCACTTTGATATCCTCGGGCATATCTAGAATTATAAAGTCTACGGGAAAGTAAATTTACCAATTCCAACTAGTACGTTTTCAACTATTTATTTTGGATATTTCACTGTCCTATCTGCTAATTCCACTGTTAACTTAGTGTGAGCTAATTCGCCTAATCCTAAGTTAAGATAGGTCGAGAGAGGCATAACACTAACGCTAGCTCCTAAGTTAACAAGGGCATTATCAAAGCAAACATTATTAATAAAGCAAGGTAAAGTGAAACCTCCCTGGGTATTTTCTTTTTATGGGTATGGAAATTAGTCGATATGTGAAGCTTCAGAGTAAGCTTTTGAGAATTGTGGTCCATATGATCCCTTTTTTTCTTTACAGTAGTAACCATTCAAACGACTTAGAAATGTAATTGTCGGTTGTCTTGTCTCGTACATCAGTGTATGGTTCCAATGGATATGGTGTATTGGGAAGATCCAATACGGCGTATCGGGTATGAATCAGCTTCAATAGTAGTTGAAATTGACTTGACTTGATCTCTAGGGTTCATTTCAGTCAAGCTAGGTAGACTTCTAAATCTTATTTCCTGTAGTACCTTGCTTATTTACTCGATTTGAATCTCCAATGTTTTAATTGATGCTCCTTGGTTCCTTATGGCAGCATCCGTTGAAGCTCGGATCTCTTTGATCAAGTTGGAGTTTTCCTCGTGTCTTTTTGCTGATTCTCTCATTATTTTCTCAAGGTATCTTCCATTGATTGCCTTTATTCTTGGTACGAAGGATTTGCGTTGTCCCTTTGATAGAATCCTAGAGCTGTTGCTCTGATATCCCCCACCTTGAAAAGGTCCACCAAATTGCGTGTAGTAAGCTTCTTCTAGGGTTTTCCCTTCTTCTTTTAGTGGGCAATCTTTGGTGTAATGGGGTCCTTTGCATTGTTCACATCCTACCTAAGCAACATAAACTTTTTCGTTCACCTTCTTGATCTCTCTTCCTAGATTGTTCAGTTGTGCTTGTATTGCTGCTAATCCATTAGAAGTCTTAGTACTTCTTCCCCTAGATGTTCCATTGTGCCATTTTTGAGAGTATGCAACCATTTCTTGGATGGTTGTTTTTACGTCAGAAGCAGTCTTAGATGGTATGGCACCTCTTGAATCTAGAATCTGTCGAGTAGGAATATCCAACCCATTGTAGAACAAAATTACCTCCTGCATCTTGGTCAAGCAGTGTTGGGGACACTTCATCAAGAGTTATTTAAAGCGCTCCCATGCTTGATAAAGGGTTTCATCTGGTTCTTGCTGAAAGTTGTTAATTTCCTCCATTTTCCTCGCAGTTTGACCAGGTGCGCAATATTTGTTCAAAAACTTAGTTTTAAGATCTTTTCAAGTTTTGATCGAACCAGTTGGTTCGTTTCTCAGCCAACGACTTGCGGCTCCAGTTAAGGGTATAGGGAAGACTCAGAGCATTAGTTGATATACAGTAATGTTAGGAACATGAAATAAGTCAACGATTTCAAGAACTTTCTCAATGTGTTCATTCACATCTTCATGATCCGAACCACTAAATGTGTTTTCTCGAAGCTCCTTAAAAAATTAGCCTTTCAGTTCAAAATTGATCTTTGTTATCAATTTTAGGCCTAGCAACCCCCGATCTATAGTCAGTTCGGGTCTTGCTCATGTACTGCTCCATAGTTTCCGCCATTGTTTCCGCAACTTCTTCCTCCGAGTATTCTTGGTCAGAAAGTAAATTGAAATCAGGCGATCTTAATTCGTCAAGACTTAGTGTCTTGAATTGAATTTTGAAGTGTCTCTAGATGATCGAAATTTCTTTGTCAGGTTCTTTGTAAGGTTGTATAGTTCGTTTGATGAAAAATCTTGTCATGCACTACCTGAAACAAAGGATAAACAATCAGTAGGATAGGCTCTTTAGGATAGAAATTCTTTTAGCATGGAAATCAAATATGAAAACTAAGGTTTTGTTTATGTTACAGATGATCAATACGCCGTATTCAATAGAAGTGAATACGCCATATTAATCTTTTGAATGAATATGCTGTATTGGACAGAAAGTTGCTAAGCGTATCCGATGGAGGGATAGCTTGTATCAGGTTATCGACCAGAAAAGTGTATTGAAAACAATTAAAATTAAAACACAATATAGACAAGCAAACAATTAAACTAACAAACTATACAAAAATTATTCAGAGTATACAAGAATATACACTAATCTTATTAACACTATTCCTAAGGGTTAGATCTAATGTTAAAAACTAAAACATAAAATAAAAATCAAGATTAATTTTCACTCCCTGACAGCGGCGCCAAAAACTTGATGTGTCGTTATGTGGTGTATATTTTATGATTCACGTTTTAAATTTATATTTTACCGACTAAACAAAAACAACACTTTAACGGGTAGTGTACCCGATCGGTAGTAGTTTCGTGGTAGGTAGAGTGTCGACCACTTGAAGCGATGTTAAATCTATCAATTTATTAATATCTTGGTTGTTTAATCTATGTTATTTTATTTATTTCTAAAACCTATGTCAGTCCTAATTTTAATTCTAACAGGTAAAAAGGGGGTTTCAGCCTGAGAGACTGGCACAGTTTGGTTGGTGACTACAATCAATTTAAGGCACTTTAACCCACGCAAGCAAATTAACAGAAGATAAAAGAGCGGTCGAGCCAAATATAAGATAATCATATTAACCATTTTTATCCGATTTGAAGGTTGGTTTGTTATATTAAGTGCAGATGTTTTCTTCTTCTCGATGGCATATCCATTTTTAGACTTAGGCGTTACCTCCATCCTAAGCCCTAGACCATTGATTTTTGTCACAATTAAAGTATCCACATAAAGCATCCTTATTTGCTGATTATAATCTATCTTAGGGATTAAAGCAATGGTGATCTTGTTAAACCTAGCTCATAGTAGAGTTACCACTTACGTTGCTTAACAGAAATTTATAACGCTTAGTAGTCCACTTTGTTCCAATTATCAATGAAATCAGAACGTTATTTGTTGGAAATTATCTAGGTTACCTCGCTAGTCAACTTGTCACTAACCATAAGGCAATTGTCCGATTAAACTAGTTTTATGCTAGAAGCGTATCATTAACACGGATTTAGAAAGGCAATATTTGTGATTCCTATGATTCTCGATGTATAAAATTTACTATATAGAGAGTCATTCCCAGACTCTTGATCTACTTCGTCCGTATCACTCAGATCCAGTTGACTGATATGGCCGCTACAAAAGCACGTAACCAAGTATAAATTTGATAAACATTAATACAACGCATTAACGATAAATAAGATTCGAGATAATTCAGTCTTTGTAATAATGGCTAATACCCGAAGGGTTTAGCTTCAAACATCATAATAAATACAAAAGCAATTATTTAGCCAAGGTAAACTAACCAAGTTAACGAATGATACCAAAAACTGAACGTTTACTAATGTATATGGAATTACATGTTGTCTCCTATGGAATTAATAGCGTTGCTCGACCTCTTTTGCTCTTTTTCTCCTCTGAAAATAGACTTTTATGGTTTAGGTATCGAGAATATGATTTAGCACACTTAAAATATGTTTTTGAGTTTCTATTTATACTGTCTGGAAGTCGGTTCGATACGGCGTATCCAAGGGGTTGGATACGACGTATTAGGGGTTTCTTGATGTAGGGACCATGTTTTATATCTTCCAGAATCTTCACATACTAAATCTTTAATATGGCGTATTGGTCTTCTTTGGATACGACGTATTGAGCTTGTTTCCTTCGTGGTCTTTGGTGAGTGCAGGCACGGATATGCCGTATCTTCCTTGATGGATACGGCGTATTGGCAGTCAAAATTATTAATCTTCAAAATATCTTCGTTTAAGCTCCAGAATGCACGCCTTTTGCTAATATTCACCAAGTACTCCATAATTACTGCAATTCTCAAATATAAACGATTAAGTAACAATTCTTTGCAATAACTATACAAAATGGGGTTAATAACATGGGATAAATGATGCTATAAAATAGACGTTATTTGATGTCATCAAATATCCCCCACTTGAATCCTACTTGTCCTCAAGTAGCCTTTAGAAGTTTATAAAAATGTATCCCTAAGGATATTTTCTGTTAAAGCATTTATTTGATCTATTACGAGTACACAACCAAACACCTCACAATTAAATACAATAATTATGTAAGTGACTTCTCCCTTGGATCTTCTAATGAAATGCTTCTAACCTTGCGGGTTTGGTTCACCTTAGATACTGTGTGTATTAGTATTAGAAGTGAGTGATGCTGAATGAGCTGGAGGAGGGCTCTGTTTATAGGCTTTAAAATGTTTACGGCGTAACCCTTGTGGGATGTTACGCCGTAATCTGGCTACGTAAAAGCTTCCAATCTTCTAGGCATAAAATGATGTTATGGCGTAACCTTGTCGCATATGTTACGCCGTAATGCTGACTCAGATAAATCATCTCTTGTAAATTTGAATGTTGCGGCGTAAAGTAGGAGAGGTTTTACGCCGTAAAGGGTGTGATGACTCATTTCTTCATTGGAGTATGTTACGGCATAATCCTTCGGGGATGTTACGCCGTAAACTGCCTTGGACTCTCCACTTTAGTGCATTCCATGTCCAAATCCCTTATCTTTTGCCAAATAGCTCACTTGGTCCCTGAAAACTAATAACAAACAATTAAGTAACATTTTTAGGCATTTATAACATGTTTAGAAGCATTTTCAAAGGGATTTTGATATTAAAATATATTAACTATTTGATGTTATCAAAAGTCAAGGATTGACATATTATGGGGATGTTTTCAACAGAGAAAATGTCGATTATCCTTAATTGATTTGGGAAGACTTTGCTTACCAGATTAATCACAGGAAAGAAAAGTGATCAAGACATGAGAACATGCCATATCCCCGCTTCACCAAAATCATCATCAACCACTTTTTGAAACAACACAAGCCTCTCACCAACCTCAATTACAAGCACTATCATACAATCAAAGATGATGGTATTGTAAGCAGGTTAAAGTTTGTCAGAATAGGTGAAGACTATCAGGAATATGGACTTCCCATTCCTGATGTGATGCTGACTGATGCAATCAAGCATTCAGAATCATATCAGATGTTCATCAAGTATTCAACAAATCAGATCCCACCCAAGAAAAGCAGAGGCAAAGGTTCAAAAGGAAAGAAGACTGTTGAGGAGTCTCAGGAAACTGTTGATGTATCCGAAGAGTCTGAACCTGAACCTGACCAGCTAAGAAGAAAACTGCTAGCAGAAGATTCAAGAAGAAAGTCACACCGTCAGCTAATGACAATATTATCTCTGATGATCCTGATGCCGCCTTGGAATTAGCTAAGTCTATCAGTCAAACTGAAGCTGAAGAAGCAGAAGCAGCAAAGAAAGTCCATGCTACACATGCAAGGATCATGCCTGAATATTTCCCTGAATTTGCTAAGAAGAAGTCTAGCGGCAAAAGTTCTAAGAGTGTCGTCATTCAAGACACTTCGAGTGCTCCTACATCAAAACCCGTCACTTCAAAGACAAAGCTTAAAGGTGCTTCATCTCTGATCTTGTGCTGAAACAAGAGCTGCAGTACTTATGCCAAAATCTAAAGGAAAGTAAGAAGACTAGCAGAAGACAACCAGGTACTAGAGGCTCAAATGAAGGAACTGGTAGTGAACCATGGGTTCCTGATGAGTCCACAGTCGGCTCTACTACCCCAAGTGAAGGAACTGGTGTTAAACCAGGGGTTCCTGATGAGGATAAGGACATTACTGAAGAGAAGGTCATTCTTGAATAGGGAGATAAACAAGACAATGAACATTCTGATAATGATAATGATATGTTTGAGATGGATGAAACGGATGGTATGATACTGATGATGTCAGGCGAATGATTCGTGTCAGTAATACATAAGATGCTTTATGGATGAAAGCTGTTGAAACTGAATCCGATGAGGATGATATTTATAAGTACAAGATTCATGTGCGCAAGGATGAGGATGAAGAAATGAAAGATTCTAAGATTAAAGGTTCTGATAAAGGTGATGAAGAGATTACTGATGCAGCAAAGGAAGAAGCTGAAAAGACATCAGAAGCAAAGGATGATACCAAGAAAACCGAACTCCCTCCATCAAGCTCAAGCTTATCTGTATCTTCAGGTTTTGGTGATCAATTCCTTAAAATTTCTTCTGATTCTTCCTTAGTTAGTACTGTTAAGGATTCTGCAGATGCAGATGTTAGTTCTTTGCTGGATATTCCCATCCAACATGAAACTCCCCAGATCCAGTCTCCATCAGTGCAGAAGATTCTCGTATCAGTGATTCTAGAGACAACAAATCTTCCACCTATACCAGAGATTGTCACTGAAACTCCAGTTAAAACTACTGACCCCTCACCTTAAGTACACCTATCATCTCAACCATACAACAAACAACAACACCAATTCCCACACCAAAAATCACAACTAATGCTCCAACCATCACTATTGTTGTTCCTAAATCCAATGCACTCACTGCTGTTGAATTAAGAGTTGCAAAATTAGAAAAATATGTGTTTGAACTGAAAACTGGTGATCATTCTTCTGTAGCTCTTGCTGTTCTCCAGTCCTATGTTCCAACAGTTGTTGATAGTTATCTTGATACCAAAGTCAGAGATGTATTTCAAAAGGAACTGCAGAAACACACGGCATATCCCATTCATAAATATTCTCTATAACATCTTCATGAATTAACCAAGAAACCGACACCAACAACTGAACCAGAATTTGAGAAAAGTCCTTCAGAGATTCTAAAGATTAAGAAGGAATAAGTGGGAGAGTCAAAAAGAACCCCACAGTTTCACCCATCAATGTCTATGACAAGGCGACTCTGAAAGAACTCTGATCTAAAAGCACAGCTCTACTCAATCTATGCATACTAACAAGTCTTTTAATAGAAATCTTGCCAATCATCGGTTGTATCATGCACTCATGGAAGCGTTGATTGAAGATGAAAACGCAATGGATAAGGGAGTAGCTGACACAGTGAAAGACCACAAAAGAAAGCATGATGATGATGAAGACGATGATGATGAAGACCCTCCAACTGGACCAAACCAGGGTAAGAAGACCAAGAGGAGAAGAACTAAAGAGTCTAAATCTTCAAAGAAGCCATCCTTCACCAAGGAAACCCTAAAAGGTAAAACTTCGACTAAAGGCTCTAAAACTGGTAAGTCTGCTTCGGCAAAGGAACTAGTTGAAGAACCTATTGTTGAGGTGATTATGGATGATGCTGGTGATGATCTGGCTCATGATGATGATCAACCACAAGCTGCTTCTTAACCTAAGCTTCAAGACTCTAAATCAAAATTGGTTCAGGCAAAACCTACAAGGCACTACTCCTGATACTGAATGATAAGCGCCACTCCACGTATGTACTGATAACTCGGCACATCCTTGGTTTAATCAAATGGCATCTGCTTCAAAGGATCCTCTAACATTTAACAATCTCATGGCCACTCATATTGACTTCTTCAAGTACGCGTTGAATCACTCAAGATATATTGTTAGGACCTGCCTTCAATCTGTTAAAAGGCACGTCCTCTAGCAGTATCGAGCTTGAGTACAACTTCCAAGAGTGCTTTAATGGCTTTAACATACAAAGCTTGATGGAATAACCAGAAGTTTAGATCGTTACCGTTTGATCTTTACTAAGGCCTTTTCCTTTACAAGGAAACCCCTGGTCACGAACCCATTACTGCTGATAGATTCTTAAACAATGATCTGGAAATATTTGAAAGACTTTTGATCCAGAGGTAACATACACCACATCCATTACGAAGACAAATGTTGCTCGGAATGAGATCGAAGGAATTGAATACATGGTCCCTATACTTTGGAGTACCATAAATCATGCGTATGACAAGATGCATTAATGGGAATCAAGCACTGGGTTGAAAGACGCAAACTGTGGTACCAATCTCAGGTAAATAAATTTTACAAACAAAATGTTTACTCTACTAAGGCGATTCTTGGTGTAAAGAGTGTAAGTGCAAATAAATTGCACGGATATGGTCACTTAGAAGAGATTGTGGTGAAAAGATCTGATCAACAACTTTATAAGTTTAAAGAAGGTGACTTTGTTGATCTACACCTGAACGACATTGAAGATATGCTTCTTCTTGCTGTTCAACATCAAAGCTATTCCACTCGACGGAGGGAGGGGGAACGTTATTGTTGGACTTTATGTGGCCCTTCGTATGTTCACAAGAAGTCTAATCCTCAGGACGTGTTGAGATCTCTACCGCTTAGTGTAGAGAGTTACCAGAAGAAGCTTATCATCACCAAACCTCAGAAGACCTTTCCCGAGATTGAATTCAAAGAACCCTACACTCCATCATACGATCCACCAGGAATTGTTTATGAAGACCTGAACAAACAGAAAAGAGTTTTGTGAGCTGATGAGCTGTACAAGTTCTCGGATGGCACACTCAAGTCTGTTCGTGACGAGATTCATCACAGAGTACTCGACTTTCGTCTGGATTACAACACGAAGATGCCAAAGAGAAAGTGGATGACTGTTTATAACAACCCAAGAATTTTCATCAACTTATTTTACTATGATCACAATTATACAGGGAAATTTTTTGCTTTATTTACATTACTTACATTCGTCAATTATCTCATAAAGAAAGGGAAACTTGCATAACTAAGTAGACAAGTCTCCGTAAACCTTTCTATGGCAATCCTGTCTTCATAGATGTCAAGCAAACATCAAAATTTGTCAAGTCAATAGCATATATCCTTAGTACAAAGCTACTTAGTCCTCTAATGTACCATTCGCCAAAGACATTATGTCCAAAACGGGATTTAAACCGTTATCGGATGCCTCTAAACCCTAATTCCATGAAGGATTAACATCTAAAGTGAATGCACAAGCTACTAAAGCATATGTACAAGCAATATAACATCTCATTTGAAATATAAAATCTCTTCAAGTCAATAGTACTGTCTCTAAAAGCTCAATGTACAAGTCCATTAAGTATGACATCTAATAAATAACCTGTTTTACTCCGTTCATTCCCCCCCCCCAATTTCTCATCACCACTTATTGTACAAGCTACTATACTCATTCTACATATGTGTAAACCCTATTATTCTATTCATATGCCTTCACACACAATATTTAACTCAAAACCCTAATTCAAAACCTAAACCTAAAAAACCAAGCTAGATTATAAACCATGACACTCGTTTCTTCATTTTTATCCTTTGTAACAAACCAACTCTATAATAAGTGTTTACTAACTTAATTATAACATTATCAATCTTTTTCAAACTTCAATTCCATCACATCTCAATCATTCACTTCAATTACACAAGAATAAATCCAGGTAACCCTATTGTACCTAATTGTGATTTGACCCTGGTTACTCATTTTCTAGACCATATCTATCTCAAGGAAGAAACCATGAGGCATTGTAAAACCTAAAAAATGTGTTTATAACCTTTATCATCATGAACTAGCAAGGGCTTGCCATCCTCAATAGACGGAGAATTTACAAAGCTGGCAAAATACCCTAAAAAGCCTTTATGAACCCTAATTCCAAGCTACGACTTTTTCTTTCAATTTCAAACCCATTTTAACTAAAATCCAACGAGCAAACTTCATGGAGAAGACTTTATTTAAGCTCTAGGATCTATATGCATCGATTCCTAATTGCATTGCGTATGCAAAATCTATAACATTTAAAGTCAGAAAACCAGGATATCGGCCCTAATCACACCCGTTGACCTCATTTCTTCAATTCTAATCCGTTTAACCAAACCAATTGCTAAATATTTGTTAATCCTTTATATAAGACCTTGGCTACATGTTATTAACTATCCATAATACAAGTACACATGAAATAAAAAGCTTGAAACTTGTGAAACCTAGTCGAACCCCAAAACAGCCCGAACCCCTTCACCATCAATTTTGACCCATTTTAAACCATTCCAAGTGCAAAATTCTTATGTGAACCTCTTCTAGAATCCCTCAAGCAGCTTACCCACCTGCTCTTACCTTCACATGGCCAAAATCAAAGCCACATCACCTTCTTCTAGATCAAAACAGCCGCAGCAAGCACATGGGCATTCCAACACCTTCTAGTTAGTTTCTAGCATGCATACTCATCACCATAGCATCCCACCTCTTGATCTAGCTATTCCAAGTTGATCCCAAGATCAGTCACTAAAGCTCTTTCGTCACCTAAGCACTTCCTTTACTTAAATAGCGACTAAACTCTTCATTTTTCTTCATCACCCACCTTCCTTCCACTATACCTTTACAAATAGGGGGAATCAATACTTTGCTCTAATAGAGATCCTTAAGAGATCTTAAGAAGCTTAGTACAGAAAGGAAGCAAAAGAAAAGAACACCTACAGAAACGAAGCCCCCGGGAGTCGTTATTCTGGCGTACGAAGCTAAAAGTTCCGATTTCGACCCGTTTCTAAGCTATAAGCTCCAACCCAGGTTTTGAAGTTCTAATTCAGCTACTACACCCTTATAATGTTCATATGATCCTTAAATTTACTGCTTGTTAAAGTTCATACCCTAATTCATGTCATTTTCTATTTAGATCCACAACCGTACACCCGAAACCCTTAATTTCGCGTTTTCTTTAACTTAAATTGTTTATAATGGTTAATATTGTATAACCTTTCTATCATGCTTTAACTAATGTTTTTAAAATAACCACTTTATTGATTAATGAATGAATTTGAATTAAAAACCCGCGCGTTTACGTTTTGAAACCCTAATTTGACCCATTTTACTTCCTAGCTTAACGAATCGTTATTTTAAACTTGTTGTTACGTTAAAACTTTCTTATTTTAGTTTTCTATTTTAACTTATTAAATGTCTATTGAATATGATAACTAAGTTGCATGGGCAATTTTGGCATGTTTTTAATTATAGTCCATTGCAAGGGGTATATATCGTAACTTCAGAAACTAATAACTAAACGGGCTAAATGTGTCATTTTTATCAAAAGTTATAACTCCAGGGATCTATTATGTCACTTTTCAAAGTACAAGGTTTACTTGGTATATCTTTCAAAGTTGAAGGACCAAAGTCGTAAAAGTGCAAACTCTAAGGGGTCTATTTGCAATTTTCAAACCCTAGGGTCTAAAATGTAACATTTTGAAAAAGTGTAAAATCATAATTAAAACCTTACCAGACATAACTTTAATTAACGTTCTCGGTGCTTAAATTTCCAGATATTTATTAAGACGCTTAAAACCGATAATATGTATCCACAATACTAGGGAGCTTCATATATGGAATATCATCTATGTATCCGTTCTGACTGAGTTGTTGGGTTTTACAATTTACGTGCCCTGCTCCTCAAACGTTTAATGATGACTTTGGAATTTATGATGGCCACGAACGGTGATACAATAAGATTCCAACAATCTTCATTCAAACTCATAACTACTTAAAACTTTAAAGTTCTAGAATACAATTTTCCAAAGACTCAACATATTTACTCAGGTTGCGTGACGTGGCTATTTACTATCATTTTACTATATCAACATTCCTCAGTTAAGATTGTGATAAGGTCGTCAGCTTTCATTTCAGAATATTTATTACAACTACCTATCAGGTGAAGTTCATAACCTCGGCCCTTTACTTATTTTACATGTTTTATAAACCCGCGAGGGGGATACATGCTTGTTACAAACTCTTTTACATACTCATTTATCTTATAACAATGTGATTGTTTTTCAATGACTTAGTGAGTTCATAGCCTCACTTTTAATCTCTTTAATTATTTCATAAACCCGTAAGGGGGATACATGCTATAAAGTACGGATACAAGTGTTTTACCAGACTATATGCTAATTGATTTGTAATCAATCAATCAATGTCTAAGTTATAAATCCTACAAGTCGTTAAATTTGACTTCAAGTCATTAAATTGACTATGGATATTAATCTGTTAGTATCATAGATCCTACAAGTCATTAAATTTGACTTCGAGTCATTAAATTGACTTTGGATATTAATATGTTAGTTTCTTAAAGCATACAAGTTCATTAAAATTTTGACCTTTCGAGTCGTTAATGACTTTGGATATTAATGTTTACGTATAATAATCCTACAAGTCGTTTAAAATTTGACCTTCAAGTCGTTAAATTGAGCTTTGGATGTTATATGTTGATATTATGAGCTCATAACGTCGTTAAATTGATTTGGATGATTAATGTGTTGGTGACATGAGACCAAGACCAATCAGACCAAACAAAGGCAATAACGGTGGATCAATACATTATTACTATGATTCTATTGTGATTATTACAATAACGGGTATATAATAACATGACCAAGATCATAACAATATTATTTTCCGAATAATTATGTTTATTACAAGTATTATTACTTACTTGTATTCAAACTGGTTTATATCAAACCTATGAATTTCACTCAACCATTGATGTTGACTTTTTAGATGTTTATCTCAGGTAATTGAGGCAAGTTGCCTGCACGGATTGGCAATGGACTCCCAGATCGCTGATACTGTTATCATTCAAACATGATGTTTTAGACTTTTGGGACCTGCCTTGTAAAACCTCTGATTTGAATATGATATGAGACGTTATCTTTGTACAAAACGTTTTTTTGGGTCGTTTTCTATTGATTATGATTGTTGTTTCCAATGGAAGTAATACCCCAGATTAGCTTCCGATGTTATATTGTAAAAATAGGGGTGTTACACTGTTGACCGAAAGAGATTGGGTCTTATGATTGAGTTGATCGATAAGCAGTTGAGAGAAAGGGAAATCATCAAAAATCTAGAGAGATTAGTTGGTGCAAGGGAACTCGATATGGACTACAAACTTTTTATGACAGCGTTTACGTTTTTAATCGTTCGTAGTCCAATCTAAAATCTTATCTTGTGAATATTGTGAATATGTAGTTTAAACTTATAATAGTAGGCAATGTAAATAGTGTTTGAGGGGGAGCGTTTAATAATGTTCCTAATAAGGCTTGTTAATATATAGACATTTTTTTCCTAAAACTATTAATATTTGAATCCAATTGATATCCAAAATATCAAGAGATTTGACATTTTTGATAAGGGGAGAAAATATGATTAAAATATATGGCTAAAAATGTGATTTTAAGAACTCAAGTGCAAGTTTTACCCATCATGTGTTAAACATTTTCGAATATCAATGCACATGTTGAGAGGGAGCATTACAAATGGTTTTAAGGCTGAGAACAATACCAAAAGACCGACAATGTCTGTAATTAATTGGAGTTATAAGGTGGTTAAGATTAGATATTCGTTCCCACGATCCAGCCAGAACTAAAGGGATCTACCTAGGGATTCCATTAGTTAGAATAGAAGTCCTTAGGTATGACGAAAAAATGGAGTAAAGTGAGAAAAGGGAATAATGCAGACTAAGACAAAATTGACACTGGAACAAACCTAACAAGGTGTAAGTGATGAAGTCTTGGTAAGCATTAAAGGGGTTGAAGAATTAAAAAGAAAAGTTAAGATAAAGGGTGAAAAGAAAGAAGCCCTCCTTACACTTAGGCAGAAATCGGGTCAATACATAAATTGACATAAACACTAAGCTGTTGTCTGGCATTGAAGATAGTCGTCATGGACCCAGTGACGGAATGCACAACCCCTCCCAGCCACTCAAGGTCTCTCAAAAGACTCTTGTTTCATTTCTCACGGAGATTAAACACATTTCTATCGACTTTCTCACTCCGAGCTAGTTGGTATTGAAAAGGTGGCAGTGTGCTCCAGCATCCGATTACTAAAATCAAATGTGCACTATCGAGTCTAGAGCCATAAAAGAGATCATCCATAAATCTCATTAAGACACTTATCCAAAATATGCTTACTAATTCATACAATGTGAAAACAAGAAATATATCAAGAGTCCTACGCATTATCCTTGTGATTTTGCCTAAACATCAGAGTGATGCCTAAAAAGTATTCACAGTGACGATGGAAATCCTTCCAGAGCCAACATCAAACAAGCTCCGCGGTAGGTGACTTGTGAGACCCTGAACAGATCGAACTTGTGTCACTGGATATCGATTCGGTCCAGCTTATGAATTGACGAATGGATTTTGAAAAAGGTAAAACTGTTGGTGTGTTATAAAAAACCGTTTGCATCTTAACACACCGACTGATTTTCCTAAATCAGTTTTCAATCTTACATCTACAGGAAGCCTCACAAAGGTATCTGGACATATAAAAGCTAAACACTAATTGACGGCTTAATCGGGAAGATAGTAACTTACTGATTCACTCTTACCGTGTTATCTGCTTTGAGACGCTCTAGTAATGAGAACGGCTAGTACAGTTGTGAAACCCTGTCAAGGAGATTCTTTGAAATTATACCTGATCACAGGCAGTATTTATACTGATTAACGGGGAACCGTGGTTATTACAACCATATTCGACGAAGTGACAAAGCCACTTTCGTCCATATATGCTATTTATCACTAACCTATTCATGCAGATTTCCTGACGGTGGAAGCAATTACACGATGACAAGTCGAAGTCAAAACCACATGCTCATACTCGATCGACATATGTAAAGACATCATGAAAGCTCAAGTACATGTTTTAAGACTTCCGCTACTCTAATACCGTACGTCTTTCTTAAAGTGACAAAGTATTAAAGTGATACCGCACGTCCTCCATAAAGTGACGAAGTGTTAAAGTTAAAGAATTTCAAGAAAGATGGTTACACACGATTTCAACATCAAGAACAGTATGAGCATGTCGGTCCAAAAATTACAAGATCACAAGAAGGAAAAGATTACAAGATGACAAAAAGAGATTATGCTTGGTTGATGATCTCAAGTAGCTCAAGATCACATACAAGTTAAGATAAAGATACAAGCTAAAGCCTAAAAGTCTAAAGATTACTACGTCAAGATTCACAAGATAAAGATTATGAAAACAAGACTACGAGCAAAGATTGAAGACATTTATATAATGTAGAGCTTAAGTTTTTGTAAATTGGAGTGACCTCCCTTAGGGGGAGATTGTTAGAAATCAAGAAAAGACTCGGTCACTACTAATATGTAATATTATAGCTCGTAGCAACAATATTTGTAAACTTACCAAGCTAACTGGGTTAACATAAGACTACCTTATGTGTGACCGGCCAAGCAAGGTATAAATATCCCTCTCCACACCTTGGAGGGGGTTGTTTGTTTATTTGGTTCTCACATAATACATTTTCCCTTCCTTTCTCTCTCTAAGTGCTACAACCTACTTTCTCTCTCTAGACTTTCTTTCTTGTTCATTTCTTAAGTGATTTGATACATCCAAACTACTATACTAACCAACTGAGCTCACTCAAGAACTTAGTAGATTTGGAGGAGTAGGTTTTTGTAAAAGTTATGATGTTGAATGCACAAACTTCACCTACTCTTTTACAAGACGTTTGCTATTTATACTACATAGGTAGGGTCATACTCACATGGGTGATAAGTGCGTGCCCCAATGCTGATAGGTTAGTATGGGACAAACATACTTTCTAAGGTTAGTACTGACACTGACCTTGTCTTCATACCCTATTCAAGATTTTTTTGGGTAAAGGGTTACCCCGGTAAAGTATATTAAAACAGAAAGTTAAGTACAAATGAAATGTGGCTGAAATACCACATTAACCTCAAGCTAACAGCTTGATAAACTCCTAAA
>BQNB010055654.1:0-38743 GCA_026074375.1 Tanacetum coccineum
GACCCAAGCGTCAGCTATTCTACAGATCTCAAATCAACAGACTCTTTAGACATGATGTCTACTCCACATTGAAGATCCAGTGTGTGGTCAGTGTAATGGTTAACAAGCAATTTGGTTATGGGTATTTAGAGGAGATTGTGATGAGAAGAGCAGATAGGCAACTATACACATTCAAAGAAGGTGACTTTATCAATCTACACTTGAATGACATTGAGGAGATGCTTCTTCAAGTTGTTCAGCACTAGTTATTCCATCTTGATGGTGATGCTATTGTTAACTTGGCGGTTGCACTGCGTATGCTTACCAGAAGAATCGTCATCCAGAAAAGAGTCGAAGATGTCTAACTTGGTGTAGAAAGTTACCAGAAGAAGGTCAATACCACCAAGCCTCAAAGGGATTTTCCTACAATCTCCGCCAAAGAACCATACACTCCATCATTTGATCCGCAAGGGGTAGTCTATGAGGACTTAAGCTAACAGAAGAGACTGATGCGAGCTGATGAGCTCTACAAGTTCTTGGACATAATGCTCAAGTTTGTTCGCGACACTCTCCATCACAGGCTGCTCAATTTTAGATTGGGGTATAATAAAGACATGCCTAGAAGAAAATGGACAAACACGGATCAGAGACAGTCAGGCATCATGGTGAATCTGATTGACAAGCAATTGCTGGAAAGGCGAATCATGCTAAATTTAGAAAGATTAGTTGGTGCAAGGGAACTTGAGACGGACTACTTGCTCATGCAGTGGACAATATGAATTTGTCATACTTGGCCTTCTCTCAAAACAGGTCCTGTCTCATAATCTATCTTGTGAATATGTAAAAATATGTAGTGTACAAACTTTAGTATATATGTGTTAAGTGCAATTTTTCATGAATTTTTCATTAAATTCAAAATCTTTCAAATATGCGCTTAACACTATATCCTACCCTCATGAATTACAGGGGGCACATTAAAATGTTCCTAATAAGCATGCTAATCAGTAACATTTTTCTCCCCGAAACCTTAATTTTAAATCAATTGATATCCAAAATATCAAAAGATTTTACATTTTTGATAAGGGGAGAAAATGTGATTAAAATATAAGGCCTATAATTTGATCTTAGTGACTCAAGTGTAGCTTCTCTCTCTTTTATGCAAAACACTTTCGAATATCGATGCACATATGTAGGGGGAGCAATTTTGGAAAAGATGAAACCATTAAGGTACAAAAGTTTTGATTTATATATCACAAGTACCTTGATTGATTTTCAAAAGGTTTTAATGGCTACTGTGGAAATACCAAAAGATCGACCATGTACTTATCTTAATGGAGATATAAGGCGATTAAGGTTAGGTATTAGTTCCATGATCCAGCCAGAACTGGAGGGATATACCTATGGATATTCCAATAGTTAGATTAGAAGTCCTTATGTATGATATAACAAAAGAAGTAAAGTGAGAATGGGAATAATGCCGACTAAGACAGAGTTAGCACTGGAACAAACCCAACAAGGTGTTAGTGATGAAGTCTTGGTAAGCATTAAATAGGTTGAATAATGAAAAAGAAATGTAAGGATAAAGGGTGTAAAGAAAGAAGCCCTCCATACACTTAAGCAAAATTTGGGTCAATACATATGCTATCAGAAACACTAAGATGTTGTCTAGTATTGAAGATGGTCATCATGGACCCAATGCACAACCCTCCCTAGCCACTCAAGGTCTTTTAAAAGACTCTTGTTTCATTTCTCACAAAGATTAAACACATTTTTATCAACTTTCTCACTCCGAGTTAGTTGGTATTGAAAAGGTGGCAGTCTGCTCCAGCCTCCAATTACTAAAACCAAAATGAACTATCGAGTCTAGAGCCAATAAGAGATCATCAATACATATCATTAGGACACTACTCCAATATATTTGATATTCATACACTATGAAAACAAGTAATATCTTAAGAGTTCTACGCATTATCTTTGTGATATTACCAGAACATTAGAGTGATATTTAAGTATACACAGTGACGATGGAAATCCTTCCAGAGCCAACATCAAACAAGCTATGCGATAGGTGACTTGTGAGATCCTACACGGATCAAACTTGTAATACTAGATCGATTCAGTCCAGCTTATGAATTGACAATTGACAAATTTTCGAATTAGCAAAACTCTTGATGTGTCACAAAACACTTTATTATTGACACATCAATTGATTTTCAAACCGATTTTCTTAGATATCTAAGAACTTTATTGTTCTAATAGGTCGATCCTATGTCCATGGGAAGCCTCACAAGGGTATCTGGACATAGGAAAGCTAAACACGAATTGACGACTCAATCAGGAAGACAGTAACTTACCGATTCACTCTCTGTGTTGTCTTCTTTGAGACACTCCGGTAACGAGAACCGCTATTGCAGCTGCGAAACCCTGTCAAGGAATTTTTTTTGAATTCTACTTGATCACAGGCAATATTTATACTGATTAACAGGGAACCGTAGTTATTGCAACCGTATTCGACGAAGTGACAAAGACAGTTTCGTCCATATATGTTATTTATCACTAACCTAAACATGTAGGTTTTCTCGGCGGTCGTAACAGCTAGTCTAAGACGAGTCAGATTGATAGCCACATGCTAATACTCGACCGACATATGTAAAGACATTATGAAAGCTCAAGTACATATTTAAAAAAACTTTCACTACTCTGATACTGCATGTCTTCCTTGAAGTAACGAAATGTTAAAGTTAAAGAATTTCAATAAAGATGATTATACTAGCTTTCAAGATAAAGTATGGTATGAGCATGTCGGTCTGAAGGTTACAAGATCACAAGAAGGCAAAAGATTACAAGATGATGAAAAGAGATGATGTATAGCTGATGATCTCAAGAAGCTCAAGATTACATACAAGTCAAGCTAAAGGAACAAGCTCAAGCTAAAGTCAAAATACCACTACACATATCACAAGATAAAGATCAAAGATTCAAGAGTACGAGCAAAGATTGAAGACATTCTTAGAATGTTGAGCTTAAGATTTTGTAAATTGGAGTGACCTCTCTTAGGGGGAGATTGTTAAGAATCAAGAAAAAACTCAAGCGCTTCTAATATAGTATTTCATAGCTCGTAGTAAAATGTTTAGTAAAATGTAAGCTAACTGGGCCAAGCCTACGGAAAGCCCATGGTTTGGCTGGCCATGTAAGACATATAAATACCATCTCCATGCATTAGAGAGGGTGTTGGCTCATTTCATAATGTACAGATCTCTCTTTGTTTCTCTCACTATATGTCTAACCACTTATTTCTCTTTCTAAGATTTCTTACTTGTGATTTGACAATTTTGATAAGGGGAGAAAATGTGATTAAAATATAAGGCTGATAACGTGATCTTATTGACTCAAGTGCAGCTTCTTCCTTATATGTGCAAAACACTTTCGAATATCGATGCACATATGCCGGGGGAGAAATTTTAGAAAAGATGAAAACATCAAGGTACAAAAAGTTTTGATTAATATCACTAGTACCTTGATTGATTTTTCAAAGGTTTTAATGGCTACTATGGAAATACCAAAAGACCGACCATGTACTTATCTTAATTGAGATATAAGGCGGTTAAGGATAGGTATTAGTTCTATGATCCAGCCAGAACCAGATGGATTTACCCAGGAACATTCCAATAGCTAGATTAGAAGTTCCTAGGTATGACATATAAAAAGGAGTAAAGTGAGAATTAGAATAATGCCGACTAAGACAGAGTTAGCACTGGAACAAACCCAACAAGGTGTAAGTAATGAAGTCTTGGTAAGCATTGAAGAGGTTGAAGAATGGAAAATAAATGTAAGGATAAAGGGTGTAAAGAAAGAAGCCATCCATATACTTAGGCAGAAACTAAGTCAATACATATGCTATCAGAAACACTAAGATGTTGTTTGGTATTGAAGATAGACATCATGGACCCAATGATGCAATGCACAACCCTCCCTAGTTAGTTGGTATTGAAAAGGTGGCGGTCAACTCCAGCCTTCGATTACTAAAACCAAAATGCACTATTGAGTCTAGAGCCATAAGAGATCATCGATAAATCTCATTAGGACACTATCTAAAAATACACTTGTTTTTCATACACCGTGAAAACAAGTGAAATAACAAGAGTCCTACGTATTATCCTTGTAATCTTGCCAGAGCATCAGAGTGATACTTCACAGTATTCACATTAACGATGGAAATCCTACTGGTGCCAACATCAAACAAGCACTGCGGCAGGTGACTTGTGAGATCCTATATGGATCAAACTTGTGACAACTGAATATCAATATCGGTTCAGTATATGATTTGACGGATGAATTTGTAAAAGATAAAATTTTTGGCATGTTATAAAACCCTTTATTCTTTAACACGTCAACTGATTTTTCCCCAAAACAATTTTCAATCTTATGTCCATGGGCAGCCTCACAAGGGTATCTGGACATAGGAAAGCTAAACACGAATAGACGATTCAATCAGAAAGATAGTAACTTACCAATTCACTCTTACCGTGTTGTCTGTTTTGAGACGTTCCAGTAACGAGAACGGCTAATACAGTTGTGAAACCCTGTTAAGAAGATTCTTTTGAATTCTACCTAATCACAGGTAGTATTTATACTGATGAACGGAGAATCGTGGTTATTGCAACCTTATTCGACGAAGTAACAAAGACACTTTCATCTATATCTGTTGTTTATCACTAACCTAAACCTGCAGGTTTTCCCGATGGTGGCAGTACCTAGTCCATGACGAGTCAGATTCATTGTCACATGCTCATACTCGACCAACAAATGTAAAGATATGATGAAAGCTCAAGTACATGTTTCAAAAGTCTTTCGCTACTCTGATACTAAATATCTTCCTTAAAGCCATGAAGTGTTCAAGTTAAAGAATATCAAGAAAGATGGTTATGAAAGCTTTCAAGATAAAGAAAGGTATGAGCATGTTGGTCCAAAAGTCACAAGTCCACAAGAAGGCGAAAGATTACAAGATGATAAAGAGATAATGTTTCACTGATGGTCTCAAGAAGTTCAAGATCACAAGTTTATCAAGCATGCGGGAACAAGTTCTAAGATCACTACATCAAATTCACAAGATAAAGATCAAAGAATCAAGACTACGAGCAAGATTAAAGACATTTATAGAATGCTAAGCTTAAGTTTTTTTAAATTGGAGTGACCTCTCTTAGGGGGAGATTATTGAGAATCAAGAAAAGACTCGATCACTTCCAAAATATTAATTTGTAGCTCGTAGTTAATCGTTGTGTAAAAGTTAAGCAAAGCGGGTCAACATAAGGCTCTCCTTATGTTGATCGCGCCTAAGGATGGTATAAATACCCTCTCCATCCCATGGAGAGGGTGTTGGTTCATTTGGAAATATCACATTTACACATTTCTTTCTCTCTCTAAGTGTTCCAACCACTCTATGTTCTCTCTCTAGATTTCTTCTCTTTTCATCTTGTTAGATTGTATGATTTAGTATTCTACAACCCATTTACTAAATTTGATCTTTTCACTTACCTGAATGTGACTCAATAACGATGATCATGTAGATATCGTGATTATGGACGTGGTGAATTTAATTATTGATGAGTTAATTCAAAGAAACTGGTTGGCAACCTCAAGTTGCAAGATTAAAGATAAGTAGATTAACCTAAAGATCTCCATTCCCTTAAGCGACTATGATAAAATGATAAAATTTAAGATGTTCATTCCCTCAAGTGAATGAGATAAAATGATCAATATAAGATCCTCATTCCCTCATATGAATGTGATAAAGTAATGATAAATGTTTAAAGATCATTTATCATGGTAAAGGATATGATCGAGGTAGTATGACAATGACAAACCACTATTAGTGGCAAAATAAAATAAGAAAGGAGCAAACAAAAATGCTATTTATGCAAAAATGCAATGTGATGTATGCAAAATACAAGTGTGTCAAAGATATTACACAGTATATTCATAGATTTAAGAAGCTATGCTAACACATTTTGCTCCATAAAAGAAATATAAAATTGTCATGAGGAACGAAGTTAAATATTAAGGATACATTATATTCTTTTGTATCTTCCTCGACATGCATTATATAAAGATTAGTAAAAGCTAATCATAGCCATAACATAAGTTTATGAGCAATAATTATAATATTTTACAACATATCACATATATAATTCAAACACATAAGAAAAAATAATAAAGATAAAAACACAAGACACTCCTAATATGCATAAAATAAAAGATTGGGCTGCCTCCAAATAAACGCTTTTCTTTATTAACGAGTCTTCTAGCTAGACTCGTAGTCACTTTCCTTACGTGACTTCATGAATGCTCACATGTCCACGAGTGTGCCATTCTTTTATATCCCCATCAACTTGGTATTCGGGACCTAGATTTAAGCAATTCTTGTACATCAACTTATTATTTTCATAGGAATACCTAAGTCCGCTCATTAAATCTTAATAGCTAAGTACTAATATAGGTGGGACCTTACTCCACAAAAAGTTTTAAGCCTAGGTATCGTACGAGGCATCCGAAAGATGTAAGTATCAAAGATCCAAGGAAAAGAAATTAAACCCTTAACACAATCATATTCGAATTGAATCACAGCTCTAAAGGGCCTTCCTATCACAACTTCTGACATATCGCTTACAATAAACTCCCTTATGTCCTATAATACTACAAAATCCGTAACATAGGTGAAACTTCCCACAAACACATAAACATCCCTAACAATAGCAACTAAGTTCCTTCCTGTGCTTTTGAGTTCTTCTACCGTTATAGTGTTATAGGCCTTACGCGTAATAATGTTCATTGGTAAAAAGAGATCAAAATAAGCAACAAACTTTCTAAAACCAATCATACATGAGAATGCCAAGTCATCTCCGTCAATGCTATTAATGATCGTATTATGGTAAAAATTTCACGCATTCCCATACTCATCTAATTCATTAAGAACATCTCTGTCATCCAACTCATTATCCGAATCTAAAAAGGGAGAAACAAAGGGTGTATCTATAGATTCATTATCGGATTCTAAGTCATCCATTTCAAGCACATCAGGTAAGTCTATAAAATCATTAAGCAATCGCTCAATGGGGACAGGTGGTGGTATTTTTATTTGTGTGTGGTCGATATTCGCAAGATGAGAATCAATCATGGCTGAGATTGCATGGAGCTCATTGAGCTTGGGTAATCCTAGTGCGAAGTCCGTTTGGTGGGGCGGGTACAAATGGATTCGCGTTCTCCATAACGAAGAATGGACAAAAATTTGATTGGATTTCTTGCATAACCCTTTTAAATATATATATATATATAATACATAATAAGGATAGTCAAAACCCTCAATGTAGTAAATTCGGAAGTATGATTTCTGGGTCGTTATCCCCAACGAGGAATGCAATTGAAAGTCGGTTGACGTTTTGATAATCGATGCTTGAATGGAACAAGATTATGATTGGTTTTCTAAAACTATGGGAAAATTAAGGCAATTTAAACTAAAAAACAATTAAGGCACACAAATTTAAACTAAAAACGCAAACCAGGAATCCTAAAACGTGACCTAAAAACCCTACTTTATCAAAATTTAGTCCTAAAATGATCTTTTTTACTTTTATAAGTCTAAATTGACTAGAATGCTAGAAAAAGAAAACTAGACAAAAAACGGAAGGGGTTTAAGCTTAAAAACATGAAAAACGTGAACGGGATTCAATCCCGCTATTTAAAAAATCAAATTTTGCAATTTTAACCCTACGAACGCAAATCTAATTTTTCTACGTTCTATCTGATAAAAGAAAATTTTCTAAAAAAGAATTATATTTTTTTGATTTTTTTATAATTTTTTATGAATTAAAAATGATTTTAATGAAATTAAATGATTAAAAATACTAAACTAATTATAAAAATTCTGAAAAAATCCTGAAAAGTGCATTGAACAGTGAAGGATTTAATAAAAATAAGGTGGAGAAAACAGCTTATCAAATAAGCTGTTAAATAAGCTAAAACAGCTTATTAACCAAATGGGCTAAAAACGTGTACAAGTAATTAATATTGCAAGTTAAAACCGAAAAAGACCCAAGGGTGAGTGGTAATGTGTGTTGTGTGTTAAAACGTTTGGTGAGTGGGTAGAGGTCCCGGGTTCGAGTCCTGCTCACCTGGGACTTCCCCTAATCCCAAACGTTTTTGTAAATGCCATTTTTTTACAACTTTTTAGAAGACTTAAAAATAAGCACTTTTAATAAAAACACTTTTTTTAGAAACCACAAATAAGCACAAAATAAGCTGAAAAGGGAGACAGATTAAGCTATATTACATTAAGCCTTAAATGCTAATTGTTAAGCTATTTAAGCACTAAATAAGCTAAGAAAACTCAAAATAAGCTAAGACAGATGAAAGGCTATATCTAAAAAGCATATTTGAACAAAAATAAGCAATTAAAATAAGCTAGAATGACAGAATACTAAAAAGGCTTTAAAACTTAATATTTTTAAGCTAAAATGCAAATAAGCTCAAATAAGCTCTAAACTAAAGGGAATAAGCTAAAATGGGCTTAAACTAACCTAATAAGCTATTCTAAACCTAAATTAAGCAAATGCAATAAGCAAATAAGCCTAAATAAGCAAAAGAACTTTTTGGCTAAACTGTTAAGCAAACAACCTAAGGGGGACTTTTCTAGCTTATTTTTAAGCTAGAAAAAGGATCCTTATGGCTTGGCAACTTATATCACTAAAAAGCATGGCCAAAAAGCTACTTCAAACCACTTTCAAAAAGTAGTTTGAAATTCAAATAAGCCCTAAAAAACTTAATGAAAAGGCCAGTTCACACAGATTTGACACTTAGAGAAATTTTTGCAATCTTCACAAAACACCACTTTTGAGCTTAAAAATAAGCACTTAAACAGATCCTTATGAATATGAGACCAACAAACAGATCAAAATTAAACCTCAAAGAACTTATATCATCAATCAAAAAGCATTTTGAAATAAAGCATAAGCCACAACAAGCAATTGAAAAAGCATTTTCTCAAATTTTCAACACTTAGCAAAAATTTACAAATTTTGGCAAAAATGCAAACCAACAATGCAGGCTATTAGACTTTGATTCTAACCTGTTTTTAACACTTAAACAAACTCAAAACCAACACAAAATCTCAATACGCAAAAACAGAATCATATGAACTCATTTTTCCAACAAAATTCTAACAAATTCAAACAACTACTTATTTAAACTAGGATTTTGAAATTTAACTCTTAAAAACTTCTAAATACTGGATTTTATGAAGAGTTTAAGTTAAACTAAAGTGACCCAAAAGGCACAACTTAATTTGACCCATTTTGACAAGTAGAACAGTTAAACTAAACACCCTTTTAAACACTTAAAATGCCTTTTCTAACTTGAAAACTTAAAATTTAGAAACAAAACCTTCAAGACCAGATGTCTAACAAGCATAATAAACAATATTAAGCATATTCAAACAACTAATAAGCAAGCAAATAAGCTAAAACAGATTATGCTAGTAATTAAACTATTTAAGACAGATTATGAGAAAACTCAAACAAATGATTTCTAAACTACAAAACAAGCATAATAAGCACTAAACATCATAAGCAAACAATAAGCACAAATAAGCAGTTGAATAGTAAATAAGCTAAAAATGGAAAAATGAAGACTTACAAAGGCCCTTGCTTAAACAGGGCAAATGAGCTCAAAAGAGCTTATCTACAAGCTCTAGCTTATCAAAGATAAGTGTTAGGAATTTTGTATAACAGACTTAATTCTGTTAGTATTATAGTTAGTTCTGCTAGTGTAATAGTTAGTACTGGTAGAAGGTTTATCATAGTTAGTACTTGCAGTATTAAATAGTTAATACTGTTTATGTAATAGTTAAGTCTGCTTATGCAAAAATTAGTTAGAGTTAAAGATATGCATGAGATATCTTAGGAAAAGATATGCATTATCTTTATACGCGTTTTGTAAATCCCATTAGGGTTTCCTTAGTCTATAAAAGAATCCCTAGGCATAGTCAGTAAATATAGTTCTACAGAAGATCATAGAGATCATATAGTAATCATAGTTTGTAATCTGTAACTTAGGCAGATTCAAAGTTCAATATAAAAGTATTTTGATTTGTTTCTTCTTACAATGTTATTAAATTCCGCGTAATCAATAGTGGGTTAATCCGATTGATTCATCATTGTTACTATAAGATTTATCTAAGGCAACAAACCCTTACAAGCTAAAGGTAAGATCCATTAAGCAAAGGGAACCTACAAGTGTGATCAGAGCTTGTGAGGAAACTGCTGAAAAGAAATCTTCACTGAATCTAGAAACTCTACAACTCAAAGGAGAAGGCTATTCAAGATACTCCTCCACCAACAATCACTGCTATGAAGATCCCTATCATTAATAATGGAGAATACGATATCTAGAGTATGAAATGAGACAATTATATTGTCACACAGATCATAATCTGTAGGATATATATTGTCATGCGATCGGAAGATGAGGCTACACCTTCAGGAGAACAATCTAGTCCTCTTGTTCCTAAGACTGCAAAACAATTGGCTGCTAGAAGGAATCAAGAAAGGATTAAGAGCATCTTGCTCTTAGCAATACCTGATGAGTACCTCCTCAAGTTCCACAATGTTCCTGATGCTAAATCTTTGTGGGCTGCAATAAAATCTAGATTTGGAGGTAATGAGGAATCCAAAAAGATGCAAAAGAATGTTCTGAAACATCAGTTTGAAAATTTTGTTACTGCATCTAATGAAACTTTGGATAAGGCTTATGATAGATTTCAAAAACTCATAAGTCAACTGGAAATTCATGGAGCCTATGTATCAAAGGAAGACATTAATCAGAAGTTTTTAAGAAGTCTTCCTCCTTCATGGAGTCAAATAGCACTGATCATGAGAAATAAACCAGATATTGATGAGGTTGATATTGATGACCTTTACAACAATCTTAGGGTGTATGAAGATGAATTGAAAAGGTCTTCAGGTTCCAACTCTGCTTCTCAGAATTTGGCTTTTCTTTCCTTGATAAAACTACGCAGTACTAATGAAGTTAGTACTGCCAGTGGAGATTTTGGAGTTAGTACTGCTGGTGGAATTAATCAAGTTCCAACTACTCCAAGTGCTCATGATATAGCTTACTCCTTTCTTGCACAACCAACAACCAGTCCTCAACTTGAGAATGAGGATTTTCAGCAGATGGATGGAGATGACTTAGAGGAATTGGATCTTCGATGGCAGGTGGCTATGTTGACTGTCAGAGTAAAGAAGTTCATTCAGAGGACAGGAAGAAATATGGACTTCAAAGAAAAACGACATGTTTCTCTTGATAAGTCAAAGATTGAGTGCTACAACTGTCACAGAAAAGGGCAAAAACTGGGGGGGGGGGGGGGGGGGAACAAAAACATTTCGCAGAGAATAGTAGATCTAGAAGAAGTTAAGGAAGAAGATCTTATGGTGACAGGAGCAATACATAAACAACTGAATCTTTATCTTAGGAACTGGTGGCTCAAGATGGTCTAGGAGGCTATGATTGGAGCAATGATTTTGAAGTTGAGCCAGTTAACTATGCTTTGATGGCAATCTCTTTATCGAACTCATCAAGTTCTTCTGATAATGAGGTACACAAATGTTCTAAATGTCTTGAATCCTTTAAATGACATCCAAAAAAACTATGATACTGAGAGGTGAAAGCATAACAAAGCCAAACTAGAAATAGGGTTTATGAAATACCTTATAATCACTAGAAGAAGAATTCTTGAACGATGAAAAGAATATAAGCTTGGGGTGAGAGATATGAGTTTCAAAATTATGATCTTAAGTGTAGAGAAATAAAAATTAACAACTTAAATCTGGAATTAGAAAAGGTGTTAAGGAAAGAGATGATCGAAACTCAAGATAGAAGAAAAAAATCTGGGAAGGGGTGCATCAAGAATCTCACTAAGATACTCAATAGTCAGATGAGTACTCATGATAAAAATGGATTAGGGTTTGGCACACAAATGGATGATTTGAGTAATAAATCTGAAACTGATAGTGAGAACAGTTTGACTGTTTTTGAGGTAAGGTCTAAGTGTGAGAGAGCACACCTAGAAAAATAATAGGTTCACTAAAGCAAATGAGTATCATGTTGTTCCCCCTCCAATTACAGGGAACCCCTTAACCCCAAGACCTAATATATCATTTGCAGGAATAGATGAGTATGTTTTTAAAAACAAAATCATAGAGTCTAAGACAACTGAAACTAACAAGACTGTAGGTACCACAAATGAAGCATCTATAGTAAAACCTAAGTGTGTAAATGAAACAGTTGTGTCTAAGTCAAAGATCAATAGGGATGAAGTCATCATTGAGGATTGGACCTCAGATGATGAGGATGATGTGTGTGCTGACAAAACTGTTAGTTCTGTTAAGCCTAATGTGACTCAAGCTGTTAGGAGTCAAACTTCCAATGGCCGACAATCGTACCATGGCTCAAATGCTACAAGCTCCCATCGAGGGATACGAAGATGCAATTGTTGTTCCACTAATAAATGCAAATAATTTTGAACTCAAACAAACTTTGATTAATCTTGTTCAAAGTAATCAATTTACGGGTAGGCAAGACCCTCATAATCATCTCCGATTTTTCAACAAGGTTACTTCTACGTTTAGACATCCGGACGTTCCGAATACGTCGATTAAGCTTTTGCTTTTTCCTTTTTCTCTCGAAGGTGAAGCCCGGACTTGGCTAGATAAAGAACCACCTCGATCGATTCTAACGTGGGATGATCTTGTTTCGAAATTCATAAACCAATTCTTTCCACCTTCGAAAACAACTTACCTTCGAAATGAAATCATCAATTTCTTGCAAAAACCGAATGAAACTTTCAACGAAGCATGGGAACGTTTTAAAGGACTTCTTCGTCAATGTCCTCATCATGGTTTCTCGGAATTACATCAACTTGATACGTTTTACAATTCTTTGAATACCAATGATCAAGATGCTTTAGATTCTGCCGCGGGTGGAAATTTTCTAAATAAGATGCCTGATAGGTGTAAAATACACATATCCATTTATACCTAAAATGGCCCAAATAAACCCAAAACATAGTAAAAATGGCAAAAATATACTTGTTTTTGTGTTCTGTGTGTGCAGGTACGGATATATGAAAAATCACATGAAAACCGTAAAAAACGGGCAAACACGGACACAAGAACGGAAGAGTGAACAAAAGCCGGAAGCCAGAGCCAGAAAAAGTCAAATCTTCAGTCAACTATGGGTCAACAAAAGTCAACTCAATGGAATAAAAACATAAAATGTTTCAAAATAGCCCTTCAAGTTTAAAAAGTTGCAAAAATAATCCCATAAACCCTAAATGGGCCACACCCAGATCCAAAAGCCCAATCCCTTAGCCCAATAACCCTTTCATAAAACCACAGGGACCATTCTTGCTATTTCCTAAACTTTTTTTTTACACTACACCTTTAATAAACAACCACAAGGACTAAAGTTGCAATTTTCCCAAACTTTAAAATGAATTACCCCCGTTTCAGTTATAATTTAGGCGCCAAGAAAGGTTTACTATTCATCGTACCTTCCAACTTTTACCATGGGTAAAACAAGGGGGTTTTCTAAATTGAAGGGCGATAACGACAATTCAAGAGCTCAACAACAGGATGGAAAGGATAAATTTGTCAAATCAAAGGCTTTTCATTAATCACTCAAGCAAGAAGCCACGTGGCTATGGCAAAGAAGCACAAAGGGATTCATTTTTTTACACTAAATTATGCCTAAAAGAAACACAAGGTGTCTCAATCACGGATTGCCACGCTGGCAATCCGTGTGAGCAACCTAGTGATCTAACGGCTTAAACTCACTACCTAATGATTGAAGGAATGGATGGTAATGATTAGAAGAGGCGTGGGAAGCACTCAAGGGTCTGGAAGCTTCAAGGACTGGCTATAAAAAGCCCTCACTATCACACACACACCATCTAGTTTTTTTTAGTAGCTTTTAGGTAGCTTAAAATTTTGTTTTTAGCTAAATGTAATTTTCCTTAAATGTTTTGTAATTTCTTTTTAAAGTAATGTAATCAGTTTCTTTTGTTAATGAAATTCAGTATTTACATTCATAAGCTCTCTCTCTTTTTCATTTGTCCTCAATTTTTAAGCTAAATGCTCATAAGCTCCTATAAGCTCAACAGCTCTCATGAGTCTCTAAGCTCATGATTTGAGCTTAACTTGGTCTTAATCATACTTAATATCTAAAACTAGCTTAAGTACTTATTTACCTTTGCTTGTGGACTTTTAAGCTAATGGAATGAGAGCTAGAAAAGGAAGAGCTCTCATGGACCTATACTAGCTTATCTTAGGATAAGCTAGAGCTGTAGAATAGCTCTAAGAGCCCCTTTGTGCCTTGTTAAGCTAGACCAATAGTAAGTTTCTTTTTAAATTTCTGTTTTAAAGATCTAGTTTAAATTTTGCTTATATTGCTTATTTGCTTTTTAATCTACTTATTGTTTAATTGAATGCTTATTTGTGCTTAGTTTAATCATTTTTGTGCTTATTGATTACCTGTTTTTAGCTTAATAATTTTAGATCTTAATTTTTCATTACTTGTTATAAAATCATAAAAATCCAAAAAAATACTAGTTAGTGATTAGTAATAGATCTTGATTTTAGCTTAAGTGGTTATTGATTTGTGTTCATTAGGTTAGTTATAAGCTTAGTAACATCTGGTTTCAAGGTTTAGATAGTTAGTTTTCAAATATCAAGTTGAATCAAGTTCTGTCATGTTATTAAGGGGTGTTTGGAATAAGTGTGTTTGACCTCAAATAGTCAAAGTGACTAGGGGAATTTCATTTGGACAGCTGAGATTTCTCAAGTTATTAAGTTTTCAAGAGGTTTTGAGGTTTAGTTTGCTTTATAATTCATTTTGAGGCTCATTAAGATATGCTAGCACCAGGGGAATCTGTCTATTGAGTTTTTGCTTGTTAAAATTTGAACTAAGCCACTCAAGGCTTGGTTATCTCTTGTCCTGTGTTTTTGCACACTCAATAAGAGTGTCTAAGTGCAAGTTATCCTTCTAGGATACCTGCACATTTGTTTCTTGCCTTTTTCCAAGTACAACATTACTAACAGCAGTTAGTACTGCTGTCACTTTAGGATTCCATTTTAGCTTGTAAACTTAAGTCTTAGGATTTAAAATTCAATAGTATTTTCGTTTTCTTATAGCTTAATATAGAGTAGCTTTTATCTTGCACTTTCTTGCTAAATTTATAGAGTTAAGTTGCTATCAAAAGTCATAAAAATCCAAAAAGTCCAGTATGTTTAAGATTTTAGCTTTTAGATTATAATATTCTAGCTTATAGCTTAGTTTTTTTTATTTGGTTTCTTAGCTTATATATAGGTAAAGTAGTTTTCAAAAGCTGAGTTTCTAATATAGCTTATTGAGAATTTGAGCTTATTTTGTTTTTGAGCTTTTTGAGTTGTTTCCTGAGTTTAGTACTTTCATTATCCATTTCAGTTGGTTTAAGATGTTCCTAGGTCAATTAGCTTTTCATTTCTAGATAGTACACATCATAAGCAGCCTAGAAAAGCTTTTGGATGTCAGTTTGAGCTTAAATTGAGCTTATTGTAGCTGATTTAGTAAAATCAAGGGCAAAAGCCCACTTTCTGTGAATAGCTTTTTGATAAGCTGTTTTAGGTCTTATTAGTGAGATACAGTCTAGGTTGTGTTTACAAAAAGTGCTTAAAATTAGGTATTTAATAAGTTCTAGTTGTTAGTTTTTATAAAAAAAAATTAAAAAATTAAAAAATAAGAAAAAGTGGGTTGCCAGCCTCGAACCCAAGACCCTCAGCTTATAGACCATACGTGTTTGCCAGCGTGCTTCAATAGCTCATCCGTTCATCTCTCCTTCTCTTTAATTAATATACACGTTTTTATTTTCTTTTTTACAAAAAAGCCGTAGCTTAATTATAAGCTTTTTGAGCTTATTCTTTAAGCTGACCCCTTCTTTCTATTTTTCCTTTAATCTTTGATACATTTTAGATTTTTCTTTAATTTTTCATAATTTTTCGTTTAGTATTGTATTTTTTTATAATTTTTCTATTATTTTAATTTTCGAAAATAGATAAAAAATAGAAAAAAGCTTTAAAAAATTACAAAAAATAGTTTTTAGGTTTATAAAAAATAGCTTTAGTTTTACATTAAGAAAAATCGTTTTCACCCTTTTTAGATTTTAAATTTATTTTTTGAGCTTTTATTTTTAATTTTAAAAATAGGATTTTAATTTTTAAAATAGTTAAAAATAGTTTCCTTAGCTTTTATAACATTTTAGACTTTTCTAAGCTTAAAAATTATTTTTCCCAATTTTTAGGACTTTATTTGCTATTTTTTTAGAATTTAATTAGATTTAAATAGTTTTTAATTCATAAAAAATTCAAAAATAATCAAAAAAATATTTTTCTTTTTCTTAAAATTTTCTTTCGTCCTAATTTAGGTTTAGAAATTTAGTTTGCATTTTTAGGAGTTAATTTTGATTTACTTGCTTATTTGTCGCGTTTTATTTGCTTCCCGTTAATCTTTTTAAGTGCTTAATTGCTTTTAATTGTTCATTTTTTTAATTGTTACTTTTATTTGGTAGTTATAGATCATCAAATCATCTATTTTCTTATTCAAATCATAATCCAAGCTTAAAACGTGGTTTCAATTGCACAAGTCGTTGGGGAAACGACCCGGGTGATCATACTTCCCGGTTTAATATACGTATTATATATATATTGTATTATATATTTTTGAGAGTGAATTTTATCAAGGGTAACTTGGTAATTTTCTTAATTGCTCTTAAAGTTATATTAGTATATATATTTTATAGTTTATAAAACTATCAATCAATGCTGAAAATAAAGTCTCACTATATATCTATAACTTATATATGGGGCTAATTATAACTGGATTAATATGAAATAGTGACTCAACGTCACCTCAACGATGACATGTCACACATAAATGATGACATGGCATACACAAGTGGTTTTTTTTAAATAATTTTGAATTTATGCTTTAATAATGTTTTTTTGCAAATAAATTTTGTTCTTTTTTCTTATACTTTCGATTTTTTTTTTAAAAATATTGTCAATGGAAAGATTTAAACTTGTGACCTATGGTTAAGTTCCAATCAAGTTTACCAACTAATCCAAGTATATCAAGATATATACTCCCTAATTATATATCAAGATATACTCCATATTAATACTGATCCTATTATTTCTCATCAATAAACGTTTTCTATATCCATCTCTCTCTAACCGTGGTTCTGCACCTCCATGGCCAAATAGAAATTATAATATGCGGCTACTGCATCTGTCCATGACGGAACCTATCACTTTTGAATTAACTGCGTTAAATCATGCAAACTCTCCGTCGTCATCAATGTAAATCGTTTCAAGGTTGTACATGATCTTCAAGGTGATACGCGTTCTTAAGAGATTCGAATAGGATTCGGCTTCAACATGGTTTCAATTCAGTTGGGTTTGTAGGGTTTTTAATTTATGTATTTTTGTTTTTTAGGGTTTTTAAAGTTTATTTAATTAATGTATTGATGTATTAATTCTTGCTAACCTGTGTATCAATATTGTTGATCCGTGGATCTCTATTATAAGTAATAAAACTTTATTCACCATGACTTCAGTAATTAGGTGTCAATATTTATATAGATACATGACTTTGTATCAAGTTGTTAGAAACTTGATGTGTCGAACATATAGGTTATCAGTAATTTGATCTATGTATCAAGAAACAAATTGCATATAAGAATCTACACCGTATTTCTTATTTTAGTCAATACATGCGTATCAATGTATCATTGATCATTTGTGAACATGAGTATCAATGTCGTTTAATAATATGTATCAATGTAACAAATGTATGAAGTAGAAACTCATAATGGTTACATGATTGTTTATGCCTATTGAATTTTTGTATTAGTGTCATGTCAAAATGTATCAATCTAATGTATGTTATTTGTTTTCAGTTATTCATATTATAAGTCTGCTTGATTACACTTCCACTATACCTTATTCTTGCAGTGAATTTCTTGAGGTAACTTACATTATATCACATATATATTTATTGTTTAATATGGCTGTGTATTCATTCACACACAAGAAAAATCCAGTTTTCCGATTTAAATCATCAGCACATAATGATTAGTTTTTGTTTTTATCTTATTAATCAAAGTAGCAGTTCCGTTTAGCAGTTTCATTTTCTATAACTGTGTATTCTGATTTTAGATTGGAGCTTATTTTGTGGTTATTGCTGGCAGCGTTCACAAGGGAGAATCATTTTCAAAGAAATATGCTTCACAACCAGTGGAAACAGTAAGATTTTGTTATGATTTAGATAAGTGTGTACGTATTTGATCTATTCGATGACTTAGATGAGGTATATATCACTGTAGTTGAATCCTTGATCATCATAGCTATGCTAACATGTACCCCCATGTCCCTAATTGTGCCTGAAAAAATAGTAAAACTATAAGTTTTACGTCATAACGAAAAACATATAATTTGAGCCGCTTATAGTATTTTGCATTTCTGACTAACTTAAGTTTTGGAAAACTACTTGGAAGTATTTTTAAATGAAAGTAGACTCAATTACCTTTAAAATGATGGGTGGCACGACTTCTACGGACTTACAGTTGATTTTATATGATTTTTCAAATTTGCCAATTTTTGACGAAACAAACAGACGGCCCCCAGAATGGTGACGGCTCCCAGATATATTAGGGGGGCGTCCTAACACTTAGGTGACCGCCACCAGTGACCCAAAAAACCACGTTTTTGTATAAATTAATTTGGTGACTTGTTGAAAGGACGTGGGACTTCAGAAAGTTGTTCCAGCACATAAAATACGTGTTTTAGACCCCATTCTACTCTTATGACAAAAAAATATTGACATTTCCAAAAAAAATTAAAAGATTTTCCTTCAAGCTATTATACGAAGTATATCTAACAACAAAATTATTACGAATCAAGCAACAAAACACTTTTTATATTTAATCCCCCTTCATGGGTAATTTGATACATGGATCGTACTCTATTTTAAAAACCATTTGTTTTGAAAACTAGAGCGACGTGGCTCTGATATCAATTGTGGAAACCGTAAAGGGGAGGGGGTGAATACATTTTCTTTTAAAAATATATGGTCTAACATTACATATCTCTTTGTCGGCGGTCCCATAAATATATTAGAGCAGCCTGACTAAATCAGCGGGCCCCCTGATTTATGGGGACCGCCTCCAGCAGAGGTTTTTGGACTAGATCTTTCGTATCAAATCACCAATCAAGTTTGACACAATATAAGAAGTGTCGATAATAGATTTACAATAACTAGTGCATATTCTAAAAATATAACCACACTCACAATATTTACTACAAAGAACTACACAACCATAACTAACACAATATATACAACAATTCACATAATCATAAGCACAATGCAAGTGTAAAAGTAAAGCGATAAATGTAAATAAATAAGTAAAGCGAAAGGTAAAATAAAATGCAAACCGGACATGGTGATTTATAGTGGTTCGGTCACTATAACGTTATAACGTTGCTTACATTATTTTCCGACACTAAGCTAGATGTCGAGTCCTTCTTTAAGTCCAACCAAACCCGTTATGTTTTGTGGCCCAACATAACAAACCTTGTGTTTTAAGGCCTAAACACATAAACTGCGTTGCTTACATTATTTTTTGACACTAAGCTAAATGCCGAGTCCTAATCTTAGCTAGAACCAATCTACCACTTCACCAATATATTTTGAGGCCTAAAAATACTAACCAACACACAAACACTACTTCTGGATTTATACATTATCCGAATCTACATAAATACACAAGAATTACAATACAGAAATTGAATCTACCCTATGACATACAAGTGATCAAATGTAATCACTTATATGCAACCCAATATACTACATGATCTACAAGTAATCAAGAATGATTACTTTCATGTAGATACATCCTATACTTCACTAAATTCCCCATGGTATTAGTGGAACTAACATAGAGTGTAACCATGATCCATGCCTTATGCTAGAACCATGATCAAAGATGAAGAAAGAAAACTCTATGTGTATGTGTGTTGGTTTTGTTTGGATTTCATCAAGGAAGAGGGGAAGAAAAATCTTGCCCTTTTATAAGAGAGCCTTGACTTGGATAAGTCTCTTTTGTCCAATGGGTAAAAGGGTGTTTGGACAAAAGCATGCACCAACTAGTTTCCCTTTATCTTCTAGAAGCTTAATTCAAATTTGAATTAGCTAGTTTCCCTTCATCTTCTAGAAGCTTTGATTAGGCCTTAATGGGCCTTGATGGGCCGAACTCTATTAGGCCTTAATGGACTAGCCCGTTTGCTTGGCCTGATCTATCTCGTGAAGCCCATATGAGTAAGATTCTTGGGATGTCGAGATCGAGTTGATAAATGTATACTTGTGGTGGATAGGGATGGTGAGATATCCGTGAGTTGAAGTATACAACTACGAGTAACTTATTAACTTTACGTTATGTTTTACAAGTTACATGTTTGTCGTCACCAAAACATAAAGAGAATGTATAGATTAAATATTATAATATTTGCACTAACATACCATATCAAGATAAACCTCACTGCTCCAACATTGACGTTCCCTGATATTAAAGCATGTGATCCCTTCTCCATTGTAGATAAACCAACTACATGTTTGATTTACTTGAACAACAAAAATGAGAAGCGATTTATGGATCTAGAAGAACTGTCAAAGTTTTGTGATGATACTCTAGAAAAGGTGCTAAAAGAAGTAAAGATGAAGATCTTTGAGATCGAGTTTTTGAAGAAGGCTCCACTGCTTGGAAGTTTAGACCTCAAGATAATGAAAGCTTGCGAAAGAGAAACAGTGAAGCGTCTAAAGCAGCGCAAGCAGATGTGAAGGTGGGAGTCGTTCGTGAATGGATGACAATATCTACAGATGATGAAGCATCAAGAATAATCAACCCTTAGGGGGAGATTGTTATGATTAAAAAGTGTTAATTATTTAATAATGAATTGTTTCTTGTATAAATAAGTACTTTTAGTTTATTTATTCATGTAATAAGGAATATTGGTCAAACTTAAGTAAATGTTGACCAAATATCCAAAGTAGGGAGGTAAGATAGTGTTAGTATAAATAACCTTCTAAAAACTAGGATTAAAAACCTTTTTCATTTGTATCCTCCTCCCTTCCTTTTTTCTCTTTTATGAAAATTAAAAATGTGTAAAAAAACTCTCTAGTCTCCTCTCTCTTACTCTTAATCTTCCTTATTGATACTTATGCAAACATGATGTGTAACACAAAATATCAAAATTTGTGAATTCTTCAGGTCCCATAGTGTTTATCTAATCGGTTCCAATATATCTCTCAAATTCGTTAGTCGATAATTGGTAACTTCTAGCTCATTTAGTGCTTTCTTGTCTTAAACTATAAAATAAGCCCATTTGCGGATCCATGATAGTATTTGTAGAAAACGGTGAAGAATCCAAACTCGTTGAAATATTTGTTGCACCATATTTATTATAATAAACATCAAATAAATCTTTAAAACATTTGTTAAAATAAATTTTGCGTCTCTTGCAAAAAAAATATTTTCTTGATGCAAATCCAAATCCGTAGAAATCTTTTCGATAAGTAGTTTCACCCCGCTAATACCGAAGCACGGGTTCAATGCGACGACATAAGTAATTACCGGTGGAATTTCTTTGAAATATTTTTTAAGTTTTTCTTTCATGGGTACAACCATAGTTGCAAATAGTAGACCCTTATACCAAATGACTCATGGGATAATAACACCCGATAATAAAGTTCTAGCATTTTTAAAAACCTCGAGTAATTTGGTTAATTTCTGAATCGTAAACCAATTTTGGGCCGAAAATGGTGCAATCGGACGCGTTTGGCAAAGTTCGTCATGGTAAACTTGTAAAGTATTTTTTTGGTGTAAACCACACATAAACATTTTATAGGTCGAATTCCATCTTGTAGGAACGTCTCAATTAGGGGTTAAAAGATTGGAATCCGTCTCCGCATACAATCTCATATAATGTACATGTGTAGCTTTACCCGAACAAAATATATCTTGTAACATTTTTTTAAAAGCGTTTTTTATCATACTTAATTTGGGTTTTCGCTAATCCGTCTTGCACAACCAAGTTTGTGATGTGTGCAACATATCGACTATGATAAAAAAAAATGCCCTTTAAAGGTGGTTGTTATTTTAGTATTAGTTTTTTGACGGCGCTTGTATTATTACTCGCGTTATCAAATAAGATTGAAAAAAATATTTTCTTCTAATTTATACTCTTTTATTACATCTTGTAACATACGAAATAAATTTTGAGTCGTGTGAGGATACTCACAGTTTTCAAAAGCAATTGTACGCTTCATCATTTTCCAAGTTACGGGATCAATCCAATGCGCGGTAACACAAAGGTGCGAACCAGGAAAACCATGAGGAGCCGACCAAACATCGGTTGTTAAGTTTACATTTGTATTTAAATTTTCAAAACCTTTTAGTAGTTCAGTTTTAGCCTTTTTCCATATTTTAATACAATCGCGTCTAAGAGTAGCACGACTTACTTGATTATATCGTATCGCGGGGTTGAAGTGTATTTTGATACACCTAGTTAATCTGAGGGTTGTCAAAGTGGTTGAACTGACAAACCTTCTTGTAATTACAAAGCTTGTAAATTATTGTCGCACCGTCCGCCCTCGTATGAAAAAAATGCCCCCTCTCGTGACATAGATGCTTAACCGCTTTCGGATTGGATTTGTGTCCTTCGCAATAGTTAGTGGTAAGTAGGGCTGTAAACGAACCGGACGAACACGAACGGAGCCTTGTTCATGTTCGTTCATTTAATTTTAGCCGGACAAATAAACGAACACGATCACCTAAAAGAACGGATATTTTTGTTCATGTTCGTTTATTAAAAAATATGGTTGTTCGTGTTCGTTTATGTTCGTTCATTAAGACACTAAACGAACATACACAACCGAAAGTAAATAAACATAAAATTTACAAAAATATACACAACATTGTGTCTTATTAGTGTTGTTTTGTTAAATTAAAGCTATTTTAAAACTGTAAATAAAAAGATACGATAAACGAACATAAACATATATATGATCATAAACGAATGAACAATCGGACGCTCACAAACATAAATACACGAACAATACTTTTGTTCATGTTCGTTTATTTAACTAAACGAACGTAAAATGTTGTTCATGTTCGTTTATTTAATAAACAAACGAACATAAACAAACTTTTTACCGAACGGTTCATGAAATGTTCACTGAACGTTCAGGTCCTTCGCAATAGTTAGTGGTATGCCCCTTCAACGTCGAGTTGAATTCATGTTTCAAAAACTTACCGCAATGTTTACAATGAGCCTTTATTGACCCATCCGATAACTTCACGAGGTTGAAATTGCACCAAATTTGTGGGTTTCGGGTTGTTTCTAAAACTTCAACAATCGTTGGTGCATTTGAAGAACTAACACCAGTGGAAGTTAAAGAAACTTGAGTTGCCATTAGTGAGCATTTTTTGAGCATTTTGATTGTTTCAAGAGTGTTTTTTAAGAGTGTTATAGAGTCATGAGAACTTGTGACTAAACCAAACTCAAATGGGCTATTTATACTAAATTTTGGAACAAAAAAGGGCAAAAAAACGGCAGGGGACAAGAAAAAATGGGAAAAAACAGCCACCCAAAAAATGTTACCGTTAACAAACCGATTCCCAACCGGTTTTTAACAAATTGAAACCGAACCGGTTGCAACGGTAAGAAGTTGGAAACCTCTAATTTTTGGAAAAACCGAACCGGTTTTGGTCAAAAACCGGTGTTGATTGGTTTTGTTTTTTTTTTCGGTTTTGGTTTTTTTGATGTGGGTTTCAATTTATTTTCGATTTTGGTTTCGGATTTTTTGCCCACGACTAGTTGAAACTGTTGGGAAGTGCTCATGTCATACGAATATTTATATGGCTAGAAATATGTGACCCTATGGTGGTCACACACTTATACCTATAGATGTTACTTTATTAGTATATATAATAATATAAGTGTATATTTATTATATATATCAATAATCTAACCCCCATAACATGTCCAGGCGGGATTGAGTATCGTTGTTGTTATATATTAACAATGTAATGATAATACTTAACGGTCGTTAATTAGTTCGTTTATGAATAATTAACATTAAGTCCTTTAATTATTGTGTAATTGTACGTAATAATTAGCAAAGTCAAAAAAATCAACAAAGTGGGGCTTTTGGGCTTTAAGGGGGCTGACCACTATCATGCTTAAGGGGGGGGGGGGGGGATTATGGAAAGTGAAGTAACTTATTCCCTAAGTTTGTAGCCCTAGTTTTTACATTATAAATACAAGGCTTGGGAATTCACTTTTATTCATCCCATTCTTCTCCTCTTCTCTTCCTTAGCTGATTAAGAGATCCCTCTTGTAAGGGATTTCGAGCTTTGGCTTTCTAGTATATCGAGAACTCGGTTTTAGAATATCGTTAGTCGGTGAACTAGCATTTGGGTAGCATTGGTAGACGTATAGTGTGGATACACGTAGAGGTTACTTACTATAGTAAATCGGTTGGGTTTCGTGCTTCTCAATGATCACACATACATGATCATATTAGCTTCGTTGCACGATAGCTTTTATTCGCTAAAAGGTACACATTTCCTTTTATGTTTTATGTTAATTATATATGTTATATGTGATTAATTTTCGATGCGTAGCTCGTATATTATTAGTGTAATAATTGGGTATTAGATCTAATTCCAACAGTGGCATCATGAGCCGCTCATATAGCTATATAATTACATAAAAACTTGTAAAAATGCTTAAACGTTTATTTGTGACCTTTTTCTTGCTTTTTATGTGTGACCCCTTTTAGGTTTTATTATTGTGGAAATACACAGACTCCGTAAGTGAGTTCACTGTTAGAAATATGAGAAAAATATATAATGGTTCGTGTTTTTACATGCTTAAACTCGCTTATTATGTTACTTGCTTTATAATTCGCGTTTATTGGCTTATTGTTGCTTATTTTTCATTTGTAAGTTGTTTTTAAGTGTTTAGATACGTGCATGTAATCATGGTTCATAAGATTAATATTCTTATGATTCTTGTTATATGTTGTTTTTTGTTTGATGCTTAAAACTCTTGATCTACATGTTATTAGAGACATGCATGATTGATTGTTTTTTAGTGTGATCGTTGACCACTTATCCACTACTAAATGACTGATTGATCTCCGACTTGCTCCTTGAGGAGTTGGGATCACGCAATATTTTTGATAGAGTTAACAACTCAATTACCTAATAAAATTTGTTTAGTACAAAAAAGCGGGGTAGACTTTTTCCTTGTTTGATCGTGGTTTAAAGTCAGAATTACTGTTCAATCAGCTTGCAGTTTTCTTGTATATACCAATTATAATGATCTTTCCTCAACGAAGTAAACGATGATATGTGTAACCAACTCATAGGATGATTACGACAAACATGTTGGGGGTTTATTTTGGTGTATGGTTTGCGTTTATTGTAGAGATTATGTGCCTTAAATGTGAACGTGTTTTAGTGATGATCTAGTTGTAGACGATTTAGAGTTTTGCTCTATGTGTGTACTATATATGTGTGTTGTGTGTAGTGTCTATATATTTTTATATATTATATATATATATATATAGTATATATATAATAATAATATATAATATATATATAGATAACACATATATACATACATACATACTTGGAGAGACAGAACCTTTGTAACGGGTGGGGTTTGGTTTCATAAAAAAACTTTTTTGAAGAGTAGTGGTTTTGTGTTTAGTTCTAATGGTTGCTAATGGTTGCCATGTTTGTGATCGTTTACAAAAAATTAAATAAAGATAAATCAATTATAAATATACAAAATAGTTTATTGACCGCATAAGAAATGAAAAGAAATGAATATTTCATTTGATATGAGAAAAAAAGGGTTACTAAAGTATGTGTAAGAACGAAGTATAAGAAAACTACCTAATGTATAAAGAATAAACAAAGTAACGGTTAATCAATTACAAAACCGTAGAATATTTATAGAGTGAATAAAGAACAAAAAAGAAATGTATGGTAATCCGATATGAGGAAATAAACTTAATAAAGTATCCTTCATTACAAAGTATACAAAAAGGAGTACATGATATGCAATGTGAAAACTAACACGAATGTATATTCCTTTTTGGAAGAATTGTTACTACAAATGTATTGTATGATTGTTGGAGAGGAGCGAGCTGATGATGTGCAAATATGTTTTAAATAGCCATAACACGATTCTCATGGAAGTTAGGAACTGCATAAACAACTTTAATTCAGAAGGGGTACTTTTGGAAACTTTAAGGATGGAGATAGTATAAAGATGTTAAAGAACTTACATGTATTTCATGATGACTCAGCTGCTTTCGAGTACTCAATTTGTGCCCACTCGTGCCTACTTGTACCTGATTTAAACATAACAGATAAGCCAACATAATTAGAACAATGGTAATTTCTATCAACTTACATCAACATGGATGTATAGTTTGTCGATGTGTTCACTATATATTGGCAATACTTAGACCATGTTTTGCAAGTCTAGAGTAGACAGCTCACCACCACCTCTAACGCCAAAAAATATATTTGTAATCGGGTTTTAAAAGTTGGTTTTACTAACATGTGTTTCATGGGAATTTTAAGCTGCGTGAGGAAGGGCAGACCCGCTATGGTTATATTTTGTACACAAAATAAAGTTTCAATTTTGCCTTTTTATACAGAATATCATACTACATATATACCCCCCACAACTTAAACAATATTTTTCCCAAACAGAAGGAACATTGTTGACACTAGTTAAGTTGCAGGTAATGAACCTTTATGAACTAAAATGCTCCAATGGCCTGAGCAAACCTTGAAACATCTATCCTTTCGCCTTATTTTCTCAATATGTTTTCAATAACCATAACACGATTCCCATGGAAGTTAGGAACTGCATAAACAACTCTAATTCATAAGGGGTACTTTTGGAAACTTTGAGGATGGAGATAGTATAAGGATGTTAAAGAACTTACATGTACTTAATGATGATTCGACTGCTTTTGAGTACTTAATTTGTGCCCACTCGTACCTGGTTTAAACATAACAGATAAGCCAACATAATTAGAACAATGGTCATTTCTATCAACTTACATCAACATAGATGTATAGTTTGTCGATGTGTTCACTATATTGTGGCAATGCTTAAACCATCTTTTGCAAGTCTAGAGTAGACAGCTCACCACCACCTATAACGCCAAAAATATATACTTGTAATCGGGTTTTAAAAGTTGGTTTTACTAACATGTGTTTCATGGGAATTTTAAGCTGCGTGAGGAAGGGCAGACTCGCTATGGTAATATTTTGTTAACAAAATAACTTTTCAAATTTGCCTTTTTATACAAAATATCATACTACATATATGCCCTCACAACATAAACAATATTTTTCCCAAACAGAAGGAATATTGTTGGCACTGGTTAAGTTGCAGCTAATGAACCTTTATGAACTAAAATGCTCCAATGCCCTGAGCAAACCTTGAAACATCTGTGCTTTGGCCTTATTTTCTCAATATACTTGCAGAGTATAATTAAATTATTTAACTATAACAGTTTTATATAAATATACATGGAAAAAAAATAAATGAATTTGAAGCATATGATAAGCAAGCATATGAAAAGCAAGTCATAAATATATATATGTTTGTGGATGACCAGACCTAGGTTCAAATCTCGAAAGGGGCTTAATTTTTAAGGGGCGAAGCTACAATTCTGCGTTTGGCTGCTGCTTTTGAGGTACATTTATAATACCACAAATACTCAAGCTTATGGTGCATCTATTTAACTTGTTAGTGGGGTTGTTTTATTATGTTTTTGTTTCAATCGGGGTAAAAATTCAAACACGAAAATAGTTGCAAGGGGAAAGGATTGAAAGTCGTCCAAAGTCTATTTTCGATGGATATATCCTCCTAAATTATTTCATCCAAAATTAGTAATCATATAATTTTCACATTATTCATACAAAACTTTTTGTTAATAAAGGACACGAAAGTGTTAGCGGGTCACCCATTACTCAACCCACCTGACATGCTCATCGTGCACCTTTAATCCAATCCTATGTAACGCAAGATTATCGACTGCATTAACCAATCAACTTCTTTATAAAATCCATAAAAAAATGGCATACAAGGACCTTTCAACAAACTAGCATGAGATGCTTATGAAATTTTAGGGACTACGTACTAAGACTAAGAAGCCTCTATCATATTTTGATGTCTTAAAGGGGTACTAAGATACAACGCTGCTGTCATGCTGAACGATATATCATATCAACACCTAGCATACTCGTTATTTGATGCTTGTAAACTTTATGTCCCTATGGTTCTGTGATATTCAGAGCTCTCTATGTATATTAATCGTTCTTTTAGTTTGTATTTAATTACTATCAACTGTTTATCGGTTAACAGCATCTTATCTTTGGGAGTAATAAAAAATATATTGACCTAATTACAGTTTTAACAAGAGTATTGTTTGAAAATTGAGAACATTGGCAGAATAAATTAATTTGCTATCTACTTCACAACATCATACATAACAACAAAGCATCATCAACTGTAGCATTACCAATGTTCGCGCATTCTTGTTTCGGCTTTCAGGAATCATATAGTAAATGAACCAACCGCCATTTAATAGCAGATTGAAAAGCTTATCTTGATCACGTGGACCAGAAATAGACTTGTCATTTGCAAGCTTTTCATCAACGGTGGCACTTTGGATATCTGGCCCGGGAGGAATCCTTCCTTGATAATCAGTTGTAGAAGTACATGTTCCTAACATGCTGGTAGAACGAACACACGTTGAATTAAAAAATCCTGAACATGAAAAAAATCACGATAAATGAAGTGAATATTAACCCTTTATCAACAATCACCATGGAACGGAACTCACAATTTGCGAAACTGCATATTAAATTTACCAATTTAAAGTTAAATCAGTTGAAAAACTAAATTGTCAACTTCAATCTAAAAGAACTCGCTTTAAAAGAAGATAAATCAAGATATTCAATTTAATGGAACGTACTAATTGTTAATTTCTTTTCTCACTAACGGGTGGCAGTCATTGCCAAATGTAGCCAGTTTATGAAACAAGAATCCACTGTAAGTTACAATAGCCATATTATTCTCTTCTCGTGTCCATAGCATGTATCAACCTTAGAATTAATAGATGGGGGAAATGACTGGAGTGGATAACCTTTCAAACCAGGTTCAGCCAAATGGGTCGAGTTGACCCAAAACTATTTTTGTTCGACACTACATATTTCTGTAAATACTTTGTAAGATACCATTAAAACTAAATTATTTTAATAATTTGGTTTGGTTAATTTGGATACAAACTTTAAAAGGTTGATGTATTCAAAATATAATTTGGATGACCTTCGAAGTATTAGACCCGTTTCCGTATAACTGTAAGGAGTACGCATGAAGAGTATAAGAGCCAGAACTGAACTCACCAATCCATGAACTTTTTACCCCCAGATGAAAGTTCTTCTTTTATCTCCCTTACATCATCTTTCCATAAAACGTCTTCATCACTTTCTATCTGAAACTGATAAATGTAATTTAGTTAAGGAATTAGTCGAGACTCGTCTGGCTTGACTTTCACTAACGACATTAATAAAAATGTACACTCGCCAATGAAAAATAAACTGTAGGAAACGTGCATTCGTATTCGTTGATACTTCTTCTATGGTCACAAGGATGAACACCTTGACAAACAAAGAAAAACAAATGAGTATGTAAAAATTGCATTTAAATTGAGAGATTTCTAAACTTTTATCTAGCTAAAAGGAATATGTTATCTGTACACATACCAAATTTTCTCGATAGAGTTCTACTGTAACGATAGGTGGAGAATTGTGGCTTGAAATTGTAGATCGGCCACTATTTCCAGCGTTTGCTAGCATAAGTGGTAGTGAATCCTCATTATCTATGTATGCTTCCCCACCAAACACTCCGACTGCTGTTTGCATAGTCCTAGAAAATAGACAATTCAACATCCAAATCAAGTAGTTTGATATACATGACATAGAATAAAGATATTATAAGAAAACGCAACAAGACAGTCCAGTATTACCTTCGTATTTAAAGAAGAGCCTTGATATTATAGATGCATGTTATATATTAAACAATGACAAAACCTAACCTAAAATTAAAATATAATTAAAACACTACCAAGAAAAATCAAATCTTACGTCGTTCATATTCGAAGAAGAACATCCTTGATCTGCTAAAAAAACAAAATACAAGTACGATTTGGGTGATAAAAAGATGGTTCAGTACCATGTAGCACAAAATAACATGAGTTATAACACAGGAATGAGAATACCTTTTGTAGACAACCATCAAAATTATAACCTAAACAAAATAAACAAAACAAAGCATACAATGGAAGACATACCTGTGGTTTTAGGATCATTGGAAGACAACCAACCTGCATACAATGATGAATAGGAATGATATTAGGGTTCATGATGAATAACAATAACAATAAAGAATATGTTTGTCGAGATAAGAATGAATGATATTAGGGTTTAAGGATATATGTGAAGATATGAATGAATTAAAAGATATACAGATGATAGATGTAAATTAAAGAAAAACTTACCATATAATTAGGGAGTATATGTTCATATATAATTAGGGAGTATATATTGATATATTTTTTAAAATCAAAATATATCAACATGGTATATTATTATTGTTTTCCATATTAGAACACAAATGGTGGTTTGGGTAAGTTAGTAAAGCTTGTTGGATCCTAAACATAGGTCTCAAGTTCGAATCTTATAAGGGAAATGTTTTTTAGACAGATTTCAAATTTTCATGCTATTTGGGTGTCCATGTCATCATTGACGTGGCGTTCCATGTTACTAAATCATATATATCTACTCATAATTAGCATCATATATAAGTCATATATGTCTATATAGAGTAAGGATCCAGTGAGAATTATATTAAAATAAGAAGTGGTGAGAAGTGACTAAAATCACACATTTGAGATGCAAGGACTTGCATTAGATGCATTTTTATTCATTTAGATGCACCATTTTGAGTTTCGAAAGTTAAGTTGATATGTAGATGGTGCAAATTGATTTTTATGATTTTGGCACATGTAGAGGAACAAAAAACGAGTGAAATCGTGAAATGCATCTAATATACGTATATGCATCTAATTAAAAGCTAGAAAACACATTATGATGCATTATAATGCATCTAATGTAAGTCGGTGCATCTCGAATATGCGGTTATAGTTACTTCTTATCCTTCTTATTTTAAGAAAACTTTTCATTTGATCCTAACTCTCTATCTCTCTCTCTCATCGCTCACTCATCGACCAACTAAAATGTGGGATTGTTGAAAAAATTAAATTCAAACCCATCCTTAAAAAAACAAAAACCATACTGGTTTAAGAATAAGAATATGACCTCACTCTCCCTCTTTATATAAAAATATATAAATATAGGTATACTATATACTATATATATATATATATATATATATGTATATATGTATGTATGTATGTATATATGTATGTATGTATGTATGTATGTATGTATGTGTGTGTGTGGCGTATTTTTATATATATGTGCAAAAATGATTTTCAAAAATTAATATGGACTAAAGCACTCGTTCAATATGCTTATTGTATATATATTGATATGTACACTTTGCTAGATCGAGACGCCAAATATATGTAAAATTGTCGTTTCTTGCAACGTTCTATAACGCATGGTTTAATGGTTCCCGGAAGGGATCCCGCGATGGAACAACTCAAGTACAACACTTTACATCAACGATTTAACAATATTAAAAGTATGTCGTAATTTTACTAATGATGGAATAAATCCCTTTTGGGTATCTATCTAGGCTTTAATTATTCCCGTAAGGATTTAACCTTATCTCGTGGTTATATAATTACTTAAACTTAAATATTGTAAATTAAATGTGTTAACTCTAATTTTATAGATCACTTGTGGATTATAAAATAAATTTGATACTTTTAATACATAAAGATTAAAACATGATGAAATTGTTTTAAAACTTAAGTGTTACAAGGATGTATGCATGCTTCCTTGTACACGTTTTTTAGTACACTTGTTTGATCAACTACTTATACCCATTTTTAATTAAGTCATTTACCACCCAATTCAAGATAACACTTGCATATTGTTTTTTACACTGCATGAGAATTAAGTGAATTACAAATCCCAAGGTGTTTTATTCACTATGCGTGAGACATAGTGCGATTTTACACATGTTCTCAATTGGACGACTTAAATCGAGTTAATATGGTGAGATCTTTACCCACGGCATACGATGGGCAAAACATGCCAACTTGACAATGTTATTTTGGATAACATTGTCTTGATCTTTACATTATAATTCTGGATAATGATGCCTTGGTCCTTATACAGACTAAGATTTACACATGTAGGCAATTATCACCCGTTGATTACCTTTTTGAGTTCACCATTGCTAGCAGATCAACTGATGTGATGGTGGAATTTCAAGTTGGATCTTAGACTCTTGTTAAAAATAATTGTTTATTTATATAAATTTAGGTAGTTAATTTTTAAGATATTATATTATCAAAAATACTACTATTGGACTTTGCAAGTTCTTTTTATATATTAATGAAATGTATACCGTAAACAAAGGTTTATTCTTTACTTATGGAAGATAAACCGTGTCTATTTTCCTTTGGAAAATGAGACTAATTCCTATACTTTTTACTTGTGAAAAAGTTATAATAGGAACGATAGAATAATCCTAAATTTTAATCGAACTCATACCAAACTTACATGTTAAGTTAAATTGTCCTTCTTATTCTTTCAAGATGGCTTCAATACCCTTATTTCGATTTTGAAATCTTTGAATAATGATAAGAAACTTGGATAACTAGAGAACCTGTGTCTATAGCTACCATATAAAATATCTTGTTGTAATCAAGACATATTTATAAGGTTCAATTGGAAGACGGAAATATCACTGCAACATTGAAAAAGGCGATAATTAGAGAACTCGTGTCTATAGTAGTTTCCTTACCCCGGTAAAAGGCGCTACACACCCTCGTGGTTAAGTAGGCGGATAAAGGAGGAATCTTATGCCAATTTTTCAAGTTAATAAATACCTTAGATGGCTAGTCCATCATCTATAGAACTTGAACACATTTTCTTGGATATCTAAGTACTTGCTTACTGGTTCATACGACTCATATTAGCAATAATGTGTAAACATTCAAGAATTGGAAATATGCATAAATTGCTACTTACTTTTCACTAGTGAAGGAACGGTCATAATGTTGTCTGATCTAGTAGGAGCAATGCATTTTATAAATAAAATGACATACTTGCAATGTTGTCAAAATTAGTGGGAGCTATGAGTTGTTAACCTTATAGGCGCCTCACTTTATTTTTGGCATGTCTTGAAAAAGTAAATTACTTTCCAAGTGTGAAACATTTTCATTTAGTAAGAATCACAATGTATTGTCTTTGATAACTTGTTGCCTTTGAGATGTCACTTCTGTTTAATGTTATTTACAAAATAGTTATGCACGATTTCTTATTAATCAATGGAGTTCTATATACACTAGTTGTGCTAATATGTTTTGAGCTTGACTTAATTCATATTCTATCTGTGACACTGCCATATTATTGATACATACAAACTAACTAGCGTAATGTTGTTATATGCATGAGGTTGTACCCTAAACAAGTGAGAGAAATCTTAATTGTGTGTAAGGAACAACTCAAAACAATATGACTAATGTTTTTCTTAACTGCAAAGTAAGAAAACTATTATTCTACAAGGATTTCTACACATTTAATGTATGTTGCCCTATTAAGAAAATATGCCAAGATAAAAAGGTAAGCTACATGATTATGTTTTCTTAGAAAGTCATAAAACCTAAAGTTTAAAATATACTTGAAAGTACTATTGAGGCCATGAGTTGGCACTTATTTTTACTTTAGTTTAATAACTGTTATGTCTTCTTGTTAAGACATGTACATTAAGTCCTTTACTTGTGAAAAGACTTATAACGTAAAGTAAAAAAGTTAACTTGTTATGTCTTCTTGTTAAGACATGTACATGAAGTCATTGACTTAGTCTAAGACTTATAACTAATAGTAATATAGTAGATGGTTATGTCTACTTGTTAGGTTATACACATTAAGTCGTTGACTTGATCAAAGACTTATAAAATAAAGCATGCAATATGCTTAGTAATACTATTGATGTCATTTTAGTTTGACTTAAGTTGACAAAGAATAGGTAAAGCCGTAATGTATAAGCTTATCTAATGAATTGTGGAAATTGTCTCACAATATCGATATTCTTGGAATACCACAATTTTATGGTATGTCCAACAAAGGTAATCAAACTATATATTGATATTGTTTTGATTTATGATGACCATAACTTATTTAACTCCTAAAGATATCAAGGTTAGATAATTGGGCATGTCATTGAAATACCCAATAAGACTTCAACCGAGAAGGTCAATTAAGACATTATTCTAGTAATAAGATATGATGAATCCTATTAAGTCTTGAATGAAGTTATGAATTTGTTAAAAATATCTTGGAGATTATTATTAACAAAATCCGAGATCTGTTAAGTGTATTTTATAGGATACCCAAAGGAAACAATAGGATACCACTTCTACAACCCACACGAGAACAAAGTTTTTGTTTCTCGTTATGCTGAGTTCTTTGAGTATATTCTCACTTTAAAATTAGCAAGTAGGAGTGATGTAGGTCTTGAATTACTTCAAGAAAAAGATACACAAACCTTTTGAAGGCACTAGCAAAAGTCATACTGAGGATGAACATGTAAATGTTGAACCTTAGAATGATGATTACTCATATTCATAAATCCTTAAGGATACCTCATAATATGTTTTTATATCGATGCTAAGGAGTATGAGTTAGAGGATCATGGTGAACCTGCTAACTATAAGAGATGCATTATTAGATCTTAAATGTGATGGATAACTCAAAACCTATAAATGTAAAATGTTGTCCAAAAGGAGATATCATATTATTGGAATTTGATTGATCTTTCACCTATCGGTTATATGATGAGGTTTAAATAAATTTCCTATAAGAGAATAATCATATGGACAATATTGTATACATGTTTATGGCACGTCAAATGACATAAGTGTTTACTCATACTCAAGAAACTAACTATGATTAAAACTTCTTTATTTACGAACTTTAAATATATAAAGATGATTAAATTGTCATAATTATTTTCTTGGAAAGAAATAAAACAAATTGGATTTCAAGAGCTCTTTATTGAATGATTACCTTGCGAGGACGATGTGTAATCCAAAGAGGTTTTATGAATTCAATATAATCTTTACAAATATACAAAAATGCAAGAATCCAAGTGTGGATTAAAAGCGCGCATCTAATGAGCAGAATCTTAAGTTTAGTTGTTAAATCAATCACTTGCTAGATTTGATTTTTAATTATAAGTAAGATAGCTCATGAGTACATCTGAAAGCTAGTGAGAGTACTTTGTTTTATTTTTCTAAAATCGAATATGTTGTTGAACATATTAGAAACAATTTTTCATCTAAGTAAGAATTTATCTCTTAGATTGAAATAAAGTTTCTTGTAAGTATTTTAAAAATAAAATATACAACTTTGGAATAAATGTTTGATAGATTTAACATATGTGATGAATTAAGTTCAAATACAATATGAAATATCATTGAGTGAAACTCAAATGATCTATCTCACTTGATGAGATTGAACACATGAATGGAAGCCTTAAGTCTCACTAAAGGATTCATTATGTACGTCATATTGTATATGGGATTAGTTGTATCATTTGCATGAGTGCAAGATGATTTGACAACATTAGAATCTAATTGAAAGATATAAGATAACTATTAAAAGGAACATTTTGATGAAAGTTGGTTGGATTAGGAATTCATTCATAAACTTGGTAATGATGAGAATATGGATATACATTGTGATAATCATTGTAAAATTATTATAATCAACAAATCTTGGGTTTTAGTGATATCCAAACATTATCAAATAAGTGTTCGAAGTTTATGGATTTTTAGGATAGTGTTGTTTGTATACACTAGTGCTTGTTTTAATTGGGATGATACTCAATCCTAGTCTTGGAAAGTTTTCATCATGAATGATAACATTGATGACTACACATGCTTAGCTTGAAAGCATAGTTGCATAAATACATTAAAAGAATAAGAATGCTTTATAGTTTGGAAAACTATTGAGATGACTGTTTCCAATAGGATGTTTTGCGTATGTCGTACATCTTATGTAATGTAGTGTGACTAATTCATATAAGTTATACTATTGAGTGCACACGTATAAAATAACAATCTATTCAAAGAACTTCAATATTTGTGAATTTTTGAAATAAGTATTCTTAAAGTTCCACAAGATCAAAATCTAGTTGATTTGTTCATGAAACCTATGCCTTATCAATAATTGTGATTGTTGTGAATAAAATATTAGTATTCAACTAAGATCATCATGCATTGATCTTATTTGCTATTTGGATAATGGAACTATAAGTAGTTATATTAAATAATGAATTGATATACCTGGTATGATCATTTTCATTTATACTACTGTGATCTATATTTGCATGTTTAAATCCTTGAACAAATTTATTTATTCTAAACTTGTTCATTGTGAGTTAACAATATAGGAATATTGTTGAATTAAGACAAATGTGAGCGATTGGTTATATTCTATTGAATATATAAAGATGTGGTTGCCAAACTCACATGTTATTCAATGTAACTTATTTTACTCCTATTTAACATATCATACATCATTTTCATATCACCACTATATAGTTGTTGTGTTAGAAGTCGATTTAAACCTTGTTGCAAAGAATATTAAATCTGTCTAGAAAATATGTGTCCTTATGAGCTAGTTTTAACCATGTTATTAAACACTTTTGGCAAAATCTTTTAACAACTAGATACTTGAATGTCTTAAGAATATTTATACATAGGTTTAATGAATTATGAAGTTCGTTTGGTATTATTTTTTTAAATGTACAAAGATGCTTGTCAATCAGCTATAGTTGATTACACCTGCAACTTGCAACAGTTGTTTGGGTGCCTTAAACTTTGAATCTAGGAGTGTAATCATAATGGTTGGAAATCTAAGACATAGGGCTAAGTGTAGGATTTTGTTTCGTTGAAAGAGGTTAAGAATTGAGTGAGTTATGGTCGTTTAAAGTCGGGTAAAAAATTTGGACAACCCATTGTTTTTAGCTTTGTTGTAAAAGTGATGTTTGCTTGTTTTTCTAAGGGTTTTCACATGTAAAGTCTTATAAAACTCTAACACAAACTCTTTATGGGTGATAAAACTTTCTAAATTTCATATGCATATAGAACATTTCATTGTGTTCCCAAGGCGTCTTATTGAAGTAGGTCGTGGTTAGGACACATTGTTTCATTTAAGCTTGCGTGTTTATTTTTGTTATCACTAATTGTTGAGGTGAGTTTCATAGCCCCAATTTTACTTGTTTAATACCCGTTTTGAACTACTTTGGGGTGAGAATACATTGCTCGTTTTACTTTATGGACACGAGTACTTAAACTTTTACATATTGCCTAAGTTACCCTTCTTACTGTAAAGTCCCCATTATCATGAACCGTTAATTAAGATGTAAGCACGAATGTCATTGTACATATATATCTATTAGGGTTGACACTCCCGTCCGGGTTTGGGTAGCTCCAACTGGTCAAACGGACGCGTTTCATTTGAGGATTCTAGGTGTTCTCGCTAAAAGCACCTACCGAAGCAACAAACAAACAGACGTACTGTTAAGGCTTCAGTGTCATGAGATTCGTGCAATAGTAATACTTTTCATGATATTGTATGTGTTATAATAGTCACTAAAATCTTGTGGTCCACATTACTATTTACTTAAACCTATGATCTCACCAACTTTATGTTGAACATGTTCGCTTGTATTTTTCATGTCCTTAATTTGCATAATTATGGATAGCACATTGTAGCATCATGCTAGAGTCACCCTTTTGCGGTCTCATCATATCGAAGATTTTCTTGCATGAACTTTAACATTTGATTGTGTATTAAAACTTTCCTTTAATTTACGATGTGAAACTTATGAAAACCTTGTCCTTTTATTTGAACTTTCAATGAAATCAAGCGTTGTATTTTAACGACTCATGTAGAGGTCGTTCTTTATAACTTGTGACTTTATGCTATGATAGTCATGCCCCATTATCATCCGCTACGATACTTTAGGGGTGTGACACTAATGCGGTTGTCGTAGGACTTCAACAAGGAGTTTTACAACTCCCCAAGCAGAGTACCTAATCGTTGTAGTAGTAGTATAGGCAAGACTCGGGGTTGTTATCGTTCTCTAGGGGAATAGGTTGGGAAGGCTTCATCACGGTCTAACAGAATTCTAGGAGTTGAGAGAAGATTATTTTTGTGTTTTTATATTTTATGAAAGCAGGTAAAATCATATATATTTAAGAGGTTTGGTTTGTTTTAGCTAATAAACTAAATAATAAACTACGCTAATGGTGA
>BQNB010055655.1:3871-38369 GCA_026074375.1 Tanacetum coccineum
ATGTCACAGTCCTAGATCTTCTCACTTTGATGCTCTCACAAGAGTCTTTAAGATACATAAAGTTGTGCCCCGGTCAAGGTCTATTCTTCCCTGCCAAAAACAATCTTCATCTAACTACCTATTGTGATAGTGATTGGGCAAGTTGTGCTACAACGAGGGGATCAGTCTTAGGATATGTTATCTTCCTTAGACAGTCTAATCTCTTGTTCATTTCATTTTAGTGGAAATTTTACAACTTTCAATCTCTATGTTTCTCTATATTAATGCAAGTAGTAAGTAAACTAATTAATTAAGGATTGAAGTTAGGTTTCCAACTTAGTCGAGTTGAACTTTGGCAGAGCACGACTCGACAATATTATGGTCAGTTGAAGTAATAGCTCGATAAGGTTATAAGGAAAGCTTGAGCTTGAGTCAAGAAATATTTGGCTCGGTTCGAAAAGCTCGACAAAAGTTGAATAGTTTCAACCAAGTGAAGTTGAAATTTAAGATAGGATTTGAATTGGGATCGGAAAACTTGATACATTCATAATAAAATTTACAGTAGTGGTGTAGTAAATTAAGAAGGGTAGGCCGGATTAGTTAGAGCAAGAAGATATAAATGCATGCTGTTGAAATTAAGAAGTGTAGTAAAAAGATGAAGGTTTACCTTTTCGCAAGCTGTTGCATGAACAAGGAAATCTTCATGAGCGTGTGAATCACCTTCGTTTTGAGCTAGATGAGCTTCAAAAAGCCATTGATCAGGACCCTTAAACAATGCTTTAAGAGACGAGGAGGGTGCATATGTCCGGGCTTTTATTGAAGCAAAATTTGATGAAGAGCGTTTCCTGAGACAAAAGGAAAAAATACAATGGCTTGACGTAGGTGATTCCAACTCATCCTACTTCCATAAATCTATCAAACGTCGGAATCAACGAAGCCGAATTGACGTGGTTACTACATCAGATAATGTGGAGGCTACGGGTACGAGTGTTCCTGGTGTTTTTGTTTCACACTATGAGGCTTTTTTGGGTACGAATATGGAGTGTGCCTTATTGGACAGTACGGGGCTGTTTAACAAGCAGGTGTCTCTGATGATTCTAATACAAATATGGTTCGTCCTGTCACTAACGATGAAATTAAAAGGGTCATGTTTGATATCGGTGATGATAAAGCCCCGGGGCCTGATGGATACACGTCGACCTTTTTAAAAAAAAGGGTATGGGACATTGTTGCCATGAGTCGTTTTGTAAGTGCGGATCGAGATTGTCTTTGGTAATGGTTAACTCAAAAGGAAATTAACCATACTTTTCATTCTCAATTCCCTAAGGTTTCCACTCCCCTCAAAGTTAATAATTATTGCCCGATATCGTGTTGTAATGTTATCTATAAATGTATTAGTAAGATCCTTACTAATCGTATTATAGAAGGGATAAAAGATGTGGTGAGTGAAAATCAATCTGCTTTTGTTTCGGGTAGGCGGATTACGGACAATATTCTTATCATGCATGAGCTTATGAATAATTATCACCGTAATCGAGGCCCTCCAAGATGTGCGTTCAAGGTGGATATTCAAAAGGCGTATGACATGGTTGATTGGTGTTTCCTGGGATTCATTCTCTAGGGCTTCGTTCTCGCTCAGCATAAATGGTAACATTGATGGGCTTTTTAAGGGCAAACGAGGATTACGTCAGGGTGACCCTTTATCCCCTTATCTTTTCAGTTTAGTTATGGAGATCTTGACACTTATTCTTCAAAGGAGAGTTCGATCATCTGAGTCGTTTCGATATCATAACCTTTGTGAGGAATTGGAAATTATTAATGTATTTTTTTGCTCGGGGTGATGTGGAATCAGCTAGAGTTATTTTGGAATCTCTTGATGAATTCAAATTGGTCTCGGGTTTGGCGCCTACATCTCTTTATTTTTGCTCGGGGTGATGTGGAATCAGCTAACGTTAATCTGTAATGTATTGAATCATGTTAAGATTGCCATTCTTAACATTATGCCCTTTTCTGAAGGCGAGCTCCCTCTTAAGTATCTTAGCGTTCCTCTTATTTCTTCTAGACTCCTAAACAAGGATTGCAAAGTTCTTGTGGAGAAGGCTCATAATCGTATTGGGGATTGGAAAAACAAGTCTTTGTCTTTTGCGGATATACTTCAACTTTGTAAGTCCGTTATTTCTTCTATGCAAGTCTATTGAGCATCTGTTCTTGTCATTCCAAAGGGCATTATTAGTGATTCAATAGCTCATTAGAGGGTTTGTTTGGTGCAATGGCGAGTTAAAGCGTGGAAAAGCTAAGGTTGCTTGGGATCATATTTGTCTTCCCAAACGAGAAGGGGGATTGGGTTTACGTAGTATTGAGGTTTTTAACCTTGCGCTAATGACTACCCACATATGGAATATTGTTTCTAAAAAAGAATCGCTTTGGGTTCGTTAGATTCACACGTATAAACTTAAAGGACGCACCTTATGGGACATTCAGCCTAAAGCGGATATGAGTTGGGGATGTCGAACAATCCTCTAACATCGTGAACACGTGAAGGGTTTCTTTTCGTTTCAGCTTGGAAATGTGCTTTTGACGGCGTCTACTTGGTATGACTTTATGGTGCCTCTTATTGTCCCCTTATTCGCTATCTATCCTCCTAGAGACAGTACTAGGGAGGGTTATTCTCTCTAATCACATGTTTGCAGATTGGTTTTGAATAGGGCCTGGAATTGGCCTAAGCATGCTCTTGAAAGCTCCTAATTTAGCCTTATATCAGCCCCTTCCCTTGATGGCTCTCGCCAAGATTGTACACGCTGGCGTGATAGAAATGGTAACTTGACTGAGTTTTCAGTTAAAAGTGCATGGGAGGCTATAAGCCAATAATGTCACAGTCCTAGATCTTCTCACTTTGATGCTCTCACAAGAGTCTTTAAGATACATAAAGTTGTGCCCCGGTCAAGGTCTATTCTTCCCTGCCAAAAACAATCTTCATCTAACTACCTATTGTGATAGTGATTGGGCAAGTTGTGCTACAACGAGGGGATCAGTCTTAGGATATGTTATCTTCCTTAGACAGTCTAATCTCTTGTTCATTTCATTTTAGTGGAAATTTTACAACTTTCAATCTCTATGTTTCTCTATATTAATGCAAGTAGTAAGTAAACTAATTAATTAAGGATTGAAGTTAGGTTTCCAACTTAGTCGAGTTGAACTTTGGCAGAGCACGACTCGACAATATTATGGTCAGTTGAAGTAATAGCTCGATAAACATAAACATGAGGTATTTGAAACATTTAAGGTTTTCAAAGCAGAAGTAGAACTGCAACTAGGAAAGAAGATTAAAGCTCTTCGATCCGATAGAGGTGGTGAATATTTAAGCCAAGAGTTTAAAGATTATCTAAGTGAGAACGGAATAGTTCAGAATCTTACTTCTCCATATACTCCACAACAAAATGGTGTATCTGAAAGGAGAAATCGTACACTACTAGATATGGTACGATCTATGTTTAATCTTACTACTCTACCGTTATCCTTTTGGGATTATGCCTTAGAATCTGCTGTGCGTATTCTTAATATGGTTCCCACTAAGAAGGTTGATAAGACACCATATGAAATATGGCATGGCAAAGTGCCGAATATGTCTTATTTAAAGGTCTGGGGTTGTGAGGCGTATGTGAAACGTGACTCAGCTGATAAACTCAAACAGAGATCTGTCAAGTGTATCTTTGTAGGATACCCTAAGGAAACTATGGGTTACTATTTTTACTTTCCACCTGAAAACAAAGTAATTGTTGCAAGGTATGGAGATTTTCTTGAAAGAGATCTCATATCTCAAGAATTCAGTGGGAGAGATTGTGATCTGGAAGATGATCATATAGATACATTACCTTCTGAAAACACTAGCGAGATTCCAGTAGAGCCTGAAAGTCTGGGTCCTCCACCGGAATTAATTCCTGTCCGTAGGTCCGAAAGGCCTAAAAATGCACCCAACCGTCTCTGTCTAAACATGGAGGTTGAGGATGATGAAGTAGGGGATCTTGGAGAACCTGCTAATTATCGAGCTGCTATGATTGACCCTGATAAGGTTTTATGGCAAGGTGCAATGGATGAGGAAATGAAATCCATGAAAGTCAATAAAGTCTGGATTGTAGTAGACCGCCCTCCTAATGCCAAGGTAGTTAGGAGTAAGTGGCTATACAAGAAGAAGACTGACATGGATGGTAAAGTACACACCTATAAAGCTCGTCTGGTGGCTAAAGGCTGCACTCAAACCTATGGGATTGACTACGAGGAGACCTTTTCTCCAGTAGCAGACATTAGAGCTATTAGGATTCTCATAGCCATAGCTGCATACTATGATTATGAGATTTGGCAAATGGATGTTAAAACTGCCTTCTTGAATGGTCGCTTAGATGAGGACATCTATATGGAGCAACCTGAAGGGTATGTTGATCCAAAATTTCCAAACGGTGTATGCAAACTTCAAAGGGCCATTTATGGTTTGAAGCAAGCATCACGTCAATGGAATAAACGATTTGATGAAGAAATCAAAAGGTTTGGATTTATTCAAAATCGTGATGAGCCATGTGTATATCGCAAAGCTAGTGGGAGTGATGTAGTATTCTTAATCCTATATGTCGACGACATTTTGATTATGGGAAATAACATTCCAAAGCTTAAGGAAGTTAAGGACTATCTTGGAAAATGTTTTTCTGTGAAGGATTTAGGAGAAGCTGCATACATTCTGGGAATTAAGATATATAGAGATAGATCTCTGCGGTTGATTGGACTTAACCAAAGTGCTTACATCGATAAGATATTGAAGAAATTCAATATGCAAAACTCTAAGAAAGGTTTTATACCGATGGAAGTCAAACATGATTTGAGTAATGAAATGTGTGCTTCATCAGATGAGGAAAAAGCTTACATGAAAAGGGTACCTTATGCTTCGGCTGTAGGATCTATCATGTATGCTGTAAGGTGCACAAGGCCAGATGTGGCGTTTGCTCAAAACTTGGTCAGTCGGTATCAACAGAATCCGGGGAAGCTCCACTGGGTTGCTGTTAAACATATTCTAAAGTATCTGAGGAATACGAAAGATATGTTTTTAGTATATGGCGGAAATCCAGATACAGAACTTGATGTTACAGGTTTCTGTGATGCGTCCTGGCAATGCGATAAAGATGATACAAAGTCTCAGACGGGTTATGTCTTTGTTGTCAATGGAGGAGCAGTAGACTGGAAGAGCAAGAAGCAGACTACCATTGCGATGCATGCGACACAATCTGAGTACATGGCTGCGTCAGAAGCTGCAATGGAAGCAGTTTGGATTAGGAAGTTTGTTGAAGATCTTGGAGTGATGCCTTCAATAAGTAAACCTATTAATATGTATTGTGACAATTCTGCTGCAATCATATTCGCCAATGAACCTGGAGTCATGAAAGGCGCCAGACATTTTCTGCGGAGATATCACTATGTTCGAGAACAAGTCGAGAGTGGTGAAATCAAGTTAATAAAAGTTCACACAGATAAAAACCTAGCTGATGCTTTTACTAAAGCTTTACCTAGAGGAAAAGTTAGTGAACATGCCAATGGAATTGGACTTCGATTAGCTAGTAGTTTCATGCATATCTGTGATTAGTATTTGGATAAAGGATGTGTAAACATTATTATTTGATAAAATAAAATGATGGTTGTGTTTATTTTGTTATTTAATTTTGTATCCTATTTTACATGTTTTAAATCCATGAATATTAAATTATTCTAAATGTCCGTTGTCGTTTAATAATATGGGAATATTATTAAATCAAGACAAATTTAAATGTTGGTCGGGTATACTTGAAAGTATATTGATGTGATTACATACCAAATTTAAATGATATTTGATGAATTGAATATAGGACTTATCCCAACTATGTGATTGTACTTTATGGATCTTGTCATTAAGTAAATCATAAATAGTTATCCTCTGACTTGAGATACCAGGAAACTGTCATGGATCTAGTGCATTTCTGTAAGGCAATTTAACGCTATACGTAACTGGTAGCTATACGGATTGTTTTCAGAAGTGTTGCAAAATTCATAAGTTTTGCTTGTAGTCAAATAAAGAATTTGTTTCCTTCAAATTCGTTTTGAAGTTTAATACAGCTGGGCCCCTCGTGGGATTGGTAAGATGTATGTGTGGCCACACCCAAGATTTTCTGGAATACGTTCAGAAGATTTGGTAATCTTGCTCAATCGGATAAACGAGAAACAGAATCAGTTAATTAAGGAATGACTTGAGATCCATATCCTTATTAACATTGTATTAGAAACAAAAGGATAATAATAATGATGAATCATTAAAAGGTTTTTCCAGGAGACCTTACTTGAGATCGTACTAGAGGCATCGGCGTGTAACTAGACGCTAACCGATGTGATCACACTATTAAATTTTGTCCAAGTGGGAGCTGTTAGTTTATGGACGTAAAAATAATAGTTGTGTGTTAGGATCGAACTCAAGATCACGGGATTGCACTCACTACAAGTTAACGATTAATAAATATAATTTATTTATTGATTTTACACGTAAATAGTTAATGATCGTTAAGTGTTTAATGGAAATGACTAACGACTAAACAAGAAGGACTAAAAGAGAAATTGGAGACCATAGAGTTTGTGTTGGAGTAGGATTAGCTTCAAGTTTGAAGCATTATCCTAATAGAATTCTAACCCTAAATTACCCTATAAATACCAAAGGTTTTTTAAGGGAGGGGGACTCATAAAAAACACAAGATCTTTTCACTTTTCTTCTTCAAGATATTCGGCCACATAGTATTAGATACTATTCCGAATTGATTTCTTGTTTACCGGTTTACGTGATTAACGAGCTAGTTCTTGGTTAACTTGGTAATAGCGTGTGTACAAGACGGTGATTCAATCTTCCTTTAGATTGTTCTTGGAGTTTATTGATTCTTGTTCTTGCTAGAATCAAAAGGTATGTAACCCTAATCTTGGTTAATTATTTTGCATGTTAATTGATCCTAATTGCTTCCGCTATATTTATACTTTGATGTTATAATTATAAATTGTTATGAATGTATAATTCCATCACAACATATTATCTGGTAGTGGTTTGTATTTTGTTTTTATTGTAATTTAGTGTAAGTTAGCTCTTTTCCGACTAAATATTGCAAGCCTGTCATTTATGTTTAGGAAGTAATTATATCTAATTACCTGCAAATTCACATAAGTGGCATTTCTGCATAAATCTTTATGGTTTCTCACTTGTCCTTGTTCGAGACACACTGAGTTTCGTAGGATATAGCAGCATGTAGCAATTGGTTATCCCAAGGATATAGCAGAACCAAGTACTTGAGTTATCTATAATTGGTTCGATTAACTTTTCAAAAACCCTGATGATACTTGAGCAATGTAAATTATAAAATAGTAGGATTTCGGCCTGATAGATTGGTCAAATCAAGAATAAATGTTCTTCTGTTAACAACCCAAATTATATTATTACCTGCATTCACATCAGTAGAAAGTTTCACTAATGCTGTTATATCTACTTATTTGTAGCAATTCTGCAAGATTGTTTTAGAGGGTGTTTGGATATGTACTTTGAAAGTGATTGCACGATATGAATAATCTAAATAAAATTACTAGCAGTAAATGAAACATGAATAGAAAATAGTGCGTGGACGTGCTTATGCAGTTTCAAGTCTGTATAGTTAAGTCTTAGTTTCAGTAATTTGTGTCAGTTTGTATGCACCTTGTAAGCTGGTATGACATACATGCTTGTATGCATCATGAATAATCATATGATAAATAGTCTCTCTTTTAGCCACTTTGGTATAACACAAATCAGGAAGGATCCTATAAACACAGTCGGATACAATAAAGGTTTTGTCAGTTAGGTGTTCGTGATTAGTGGCAAAAGTTTTATGTTCACTCATGTTTGTCTAGCTCAACTTTCGTCTGCAAATGGGTCATTTCGTCTGCAAGCTGTTCAGAGGCATTTAGTGGAATGGTTGGTTTTTCAGTTTGGTTGTATAAGTGAGATATGAGAAAGGCTAACTGGTTTGTGGGCATGTCAAGCTAGCGATATGGAGTAAGCAACTAAGTCCTCGATACGCCAAAAAAATATGTTAACAATGAACCACAAGGAAAGTCGAGTACACATTATAATGCTTATTTACGATTTGCTATTTTAAGCTCAGTGATTGATGACTTTTGTAAGTTTACTACCTCAAGATCAGGGTCCAAAACATGCTTCTGTAATTCCAACATGCTTCTGTAATTGTCTGTCAGGTTTTATTCTGTCTGACTGCATCTTTGTCTGCGGTTCGGATGTCAAGTGGCTGCAAATGTAGGTATTCAGTTGCAGTGTTAAATATAGAGTTGTACTTTGTTTGGGCTGGTAACGTTTTGTTTCGGGTGGTTAAGGTTTCATGTGAATATTTTTCTCTTATGGGCATAGATCACTTTAGCTCCAGTGGGTTTGCAATTTGTGTGGTCAAATGTTGTTTTGTCAATGTGCATCTATGTCTCCTAGTGAGGTTTTCCTGATATTGTTGTTTAGTTTTGTTTGTTTTCTTTGGGTTCTCCCTCTTTTAATTAGCTTGTTTAATTGAGGAGGATGCCTTGTATTGTATCTTTGTTTTTATTATAGAATTGTTGTCTTTCTAAAAAAAAGCAAACGCAAATTTTATGAATTAGAAGTGATAGCTACTGTGAATTTACAGCACTGTGGTTTTCCGACTAATGCATTTGTCATTTTTCAATACTTTGACTACTATAGATGTGTAGAATTATGGCTACTAGTACTCGAGTTCGTTGTTGTGTTTGGTTTTTTGACTAATCCATTTAGCTCTTATATATTTTGAGTTTGTTGTTGCATAATTAATAACGGTCTCATAAACTGTGTTTCGTGAAATTTTACAGGTATAAGGAGGCCGTTGTAGCTAAATATGGACCAGATTCGTCTAACCATCCCATCTTTGATGTTGATTTGTGGGAACACTTTACCCAAAAAAAATGAAGTGGTGGTACAAATTCAACATCACATCTTTCGTTAGAAGAAATTTCATGTTTTTTAGTTTTTTTTTCAGTTTTTGGTTCAGATGCCTTTTGAGTAATGTGTTGGTCCATGATGCGTGGGAGAATTGTATGAAGAAGCGTTATCCTGATATCATGTTAAAGCCAAGAGGAGAGTCAGTGAAATTGGCACGGGCGGCCGGTGTTCAACTTGATGGTGCTGACTGTTCTATTCTTAAGCCTTATAACCCGGAATGGATAAAATCAATCCATTGGGAAGACAAGATTGACCGTGTCTGGAACACCCCAAAATGGTTAAATAAAGCACAATCAGGTAGCAAGAATCAGAACACCTTGAAAGAAGCATCTGTGTCGAAACATTGGGCTGGCTCAATCACAATTTCTCAAACATAAAAGGAAATTCGTAAGATTCTACTTTTATTTCCATTTCAATTTTCTATTTTTTATTTTTTGAATATCTATTATGTTTTTTTCTTGAACAAGAATATGTATTTTGTTGAGTACAAACTTGAAAGCTTTATTTTGTATTCTTTTTAGATCTTACAAAAAATTTACAAATTTACGGGAACAATTAAACAAACGCCCCCCAACTGCTGCTGAACTATTTGAGCTCACACACACAAAGAAATGAGCATTCATTACATTAAAATCAGAGAGAGTGACGGTTTCTATTCTGACTTCCATAACTACTTCCATAGTTATTCTTACATCTATATTTATTCTTACTGTGTTTGGTGACTATCTACTGCATTTAATGGCGCTCTAGTGGATAAATATGGATCAGATCCTGCTAACCATCCCATTTATGATGATGACCTATGGAAACAATTTGCCGGAGATGATACTAAAGGTGGAGTGTTTGGGTGGGGTTCCATGTCAGATCACTACAAAAAAAAGAGGCTATAGTGACGGAAATTTAATAACGACTCATATTTTTCGTCACTATTAACACAATTTTAGTGACGATATAGAATTGTCGTCACTATATCTCGTCACTTGCATATATTTTCACTTGCATTTATTTAATGACGAAATAATATAGGTCATTGAATATACACTATTGTGACGGGAAAGTATTTGTCACTGAGTCCTAGTATCTTGAGGGTACCACTTCAACTAATTCTGGTGTCCGTGTCCTTAGTCATGGAACTAATTTTTCATCACTCAACTTCTCGGAATGGAGTTGTAGTCATGAAAAAATGTTTGTTCACTAAGGATCAATTGCTTTAATCGATTTTAAAAATCCATTGTCGTAACTTTTTCATCTTCTTAAGTTTAAAAAAAGCAGTAGAAAAAGAGTTCTATAAAATTTCTACGTCTTACTTTCTTAGCAAAGAAAAAAGGCAAATCATGTGATTATTAAATAACCGAATTGCGCTACCGCAGAGTGAATTTTCAATTTAGTGAACGAATGCCTTTTGTCTATTGAACGTCTTTAGGGGGTGATGAGATTTTGTTATCATAAAGCTTATACATATAACCATAATAGACGGAAAATGTTCCGTCACTCACTTGAAACACATAGTACCTTCTTTCTGTAATGCTATCTTCACTTAAAAGATCAAGTATCAACTGACCTAAACTGACCACAAACCTCAAAACTTTAGTAACAATAACAGAAAATCCCCCCCGCCCCCAACCCGGGATACCATTATTTTTCATTTCATATTCTTCTTACCCATATTTCACACCAAAACACACTCCTAAAAAACACGCAGTTTTCACCACACTTAAAACCCGTTAGTGCTTACTCCTCCGTTTTCACCAATAAAAAACACCTAGCACATTCGGCCATGGCTGATTCTCAGCTTGTTCAGTATTTATGACCCTTAATTTACTTTCTGTGAGGTTATCTCTGCTCGTCTAAACCCTAATTTTTATACTGATTATGAGAGAGATATGATGTTTTCTTATTCAAAATTGTGAGTATATGTTGGAATAAATGTATAAAATTGTTTGTGTATGATTTTCTTTTTGTGATTGTGATTTGATTTGTAAATTGTGGCTATCTAGTTGTGTTTATTTCAATTGTTGATTTGATTGTTTACAATGTTCGGGTTAGTGGATGAGATTGTTGGAGACAACGTGTTCGAATGAATTGCTAGAAGTAAAATTCATCTATCAATGAATGAACTTAAATTGGCATTGGACTAAAACTGAACGTTCTGCCTCATGAAAACGTTTTGATTAACATTTGTCATCAAAAAAAGTTATGTTTTACATAATGTTAAGTTAATGTTCCTGGGACACAATTACTTAGAGTTATAGGCAATGCCGGATACAAAGTTAGGTAGGTCAAAAAATGTCGATTAGTTTAATCTAGTCGAGTAAGTGGTTTTAGCAATTATATCTAATGCATGACGTTTTTCTTGGTGAAGTTGATTTCATATTTGATAATGATAGGTTATAGCCACTCAATTAGTCATGTCATACGTGTTAGATCGTACTTGGTTATTCCATCTCTTCACGCGTAGGTCAAAGTGATGTACAATGTTTTGTAAATGTGTAACATGCTCGTTTCAGAATACTTGTACTTGAACTTTTGCTTGATTATATACAAATAGAGTGTGTATCCCTACAACTGGCGATTGATTTGGGATAGATGTGGAAGGGTATTGAGGTTTAGCTTAGGTTACTATGTATGTGTCTTGCTAATCCTCTAGTTTAAAATGTATGCTTATACCTTGACATGTCACTAATCTTGTACTTTTAGCAGCATCGTAGTTTACCTTTTGTGCAATGTTTACTATCCTATGGGTAAATGACATGAACTTTTTACACATTCTAACAGGTTATGCATTGCATTAATGCTGATCATGCCATGAATCTTGTAGACAGATGTGTTTAAAAGTTAAATCATTAAAAGCTTAAATCAAAATTTTACAATTCTAGTAAAATTACTAGGCTCATTATTTAGTTAGATGGCAGGAAAGAAAAGTAACTTTATTTGTGCAAGTGGGAAAAATAGAACAAGTTACGAGTGAAGCTTCTATCGTGTATCCTTGCCACATTTTGAGAATTAAGGTTCCCTTTGTACGTCAAGTGTATATGTGTTTTTAAGGCTTTAGTTTATAATTTTAAGGGGTTTAGTCTCTTGCATTCTTGTGTAATCGTGGTTATGTTATTTACTTCGCAGGAAACTGCACCAAAGTGAGGGACGAACCACAGAATTTGAAGAAATGCTTGATTTTCACTAACATAGCAAGTTGTTACCTTGGCTTGTGACCTGAAAGCTCAGATATAAAATTCACATTATGGTAATCGTGGTTATGTTATTTACCTTGGCTTGTAGAGCTGTCATAAATCATAGTCAAGAAAAAGAGCTTCCTGCTGTTTACGCTGAAAGCTTTGAGAGTCTCCCGGGTAGAGGACTTTATGCGACATTATCTGGCCTCGAGGTAGTGCCTTCTATATCTCTGAACGTCTTCTCCTAAATGCCACATCACTGAAGATGAATCACAGAAGATTACGGAGGCAGTTATCAAGTCTTCTCATGGAACTGACTTGGTCCGTGCAGCTCTCTCTGTGAACAACAAAAAGGTGAGTTTTATATATGATAACTTATGAATGGTTGTTGATGTTCTAACTGATCACCTATCGCTAACATCTATCTTTATATTAATAACAAAAGAATATGCCAAACTAATGAACATTTAATATTGTGATAGTAATTAGAGGAGTAATGTGAACGTCATTGTTTTCTTTTCTTTTCTTTTTTGTATGTTATTTGGATTTGTATTTTAACAATAATTTTTCTTTTTTTTATGTTATTTGGATTTGTATTTTAACAATAAGATGAACCATTCATATCACGCAAAGAGGTTTGGCGTTGATGAATTGATTCAGCAGATCGAGATGCAGTACCAGCAAATGTAGCATTGCGGAAAGAAAATCGTGATCATAGAGTGATCACTTGAACTAGCATTCACTCCATCACCCGAAAAGATTTTTTTTCCATCAAGTGTGCCTATCAATGCCGCTACAAACGTTCTTTGGAAGAAGACATTGCTCCCCGTACCTCTTGTGATATCAGAAAGGCTAGTTCTTCTATCTCGTTAATTACACAAACATTTTTTACTCATTTACTTATTAACAGATAGGCGAGGGTTGTGTAATTTGAAATGGGACAAAACTGTAATATAAGTAAAATAAGCTAAAACCGAAGGTGTGTCAATCGAGAAGAAACTGGCCAAAGTGAATATTTAAGGTGTACATCTTACTATGTGATGCTAAATTGCGAGTCTTAGTGATTGAGAATTTATTAACATATTACACTTTTTGCATAATATTCCAGCTACGTGTTCATACAAACCTACCAAACAACCTTGCTGTAGCACTAAACTTAGTACCGAAGAGTCTTGCTGCAGCACTTTACTTAGTACCAAACAGCCCCGCTGCCACTATACTCAGTTCCAAACAACCCCTTGCTCACATTCTCACCCAACTAACGGTTAGATACTTGTATTTATCAAGTATTCGGAAAGGGGAACATGGTGGCTGATGTTTTTTTGCTTTGAAACCAGGCATCGGTCTGCGCAGCTGGTGATGGTTCTGCTTACCAATGGAGTACAATTTTGGGGGACGATGTAGTAGTGGTAGCGTAAGTACTTGTTAGACATTCATCTGCAGCAACCAAATTTACTCTCCACTTCCTATGGAGCTAATGTTAAAGAATGTTTTGTCAAAGAATGGGATTTTGGTATAGGAAACAAGGAGCTAATGTTACTAACATGTCGGGTTTTACCGAGTTTTGATGAGCTGGAAACCGAGTTGACTCGTCCACTGCCACCTGGCGACGTGGTAATGGTGACACCGTGGATGACAATTGGCCAACTGAGAGAGAAGACGCAGAGCGTACTAAGGGATACATATTGTCTAATGGATCGTTTTGTAGTGAGTCAAATTGGGGGGTTAAAAGGGATGCAGGACGATGTGTTGCTATCATATGCAGTGTTGGCAGGTGAGCAAGTTTGGGTTTGAGGGTTTGGGCTGGACTTGGATACAGTGCTGAGGTACGAGGGTGGTGATGGGTATGTAATGGAATCAAAGGTCGATTGTTTGTGTGGAGCTTGTGATGATGATGGAGAGAGGATGGTGGCTTGCGATGAGTGCAATGTGTGGAGACATACAAAATGCAGTGGCATAGAGGATGATGAACTCGCTCCTGCATACTTCGTCTGCAGTGATTGCGATGCTAAGAGCAAGAGTGAACTCTTAAGCCAATAAGTTTGGTTTGGAGGTAAGAAGGCACATTGAATTAATAAATTAATTCATTATTGCTTTAGTATATTAAGAAAATATATATTTGCAATTAAGAGGCATGCTTTTGTTTACAATGGTTATTATCTCTAGGCGACTTACTTCTTTAGTAGAGACTGGCGGACAAAACCGCGCTACTGACATAAGTATTAAACAGACGAATCATAGGTTGTCATGGAACTTTATGACTAGTGCAGCAAATATACTATTAGATGTACAAGTATGACACCTACACATGACAAATATGGTATGAAGTAAACGTGTATTGCAATGTTATCTAATTGAAATCAAATTTAAGACATAATTTTCATATCTTTCATGTCTCTCTTATTGATCTGAACCAAATTTAGTCGCTTGCCAGTATGAGTGCAATTTCGTCATTTAGCACCGTGTTATACACGAAGCAGAATGTTTGCAAAGATTCTATCATACCACAACTCTGTTTTGCCTTGCACAAAAAGTCCTTAAACTAGTACTCTTTCTCATTTGCTACTTGTAATATACAAAGTGTAAAACATGGGCTGCCTAATGTGGAACTGAGGTCCAAATACTAAAACTGCAAGTAAAAAAGCTTAAAACTGTTCATCTTAACATCAAACTATATCTTTTATTTCTTTCTTATGACTAAACAAGTTGACGAGGTACTAGATTTGTATTCACAGTTACTTATTCGCCACCCAAGAAAAATATTGTTGGTTTTTTGGGTTCTATGATCTCAATCGTTCCTTCGAGCATCTTGGCAACCTTCCCCATTGACGGTCTCATCTCGGGCCGATCTTGAAGACACCAAATGGCAGTCTTTATCATCCGTGTGATCATTTCCTCATGGAACCGAGTGTCTACCACCTATTCCTTTTTAAGTCTTGTATTATCGGTACATTTATAGTCGGTTTTTTCAGTGTTCACATTTGAGGAATTTCTCTACAGGGAAGGACTGTATAAAGAAGATTTTGCTCTGTAAACATCTTCAGGAATTAACGGAGTTGCAATAGCCACTAGGTATATTGCTCGGACCCGCCTCTGTTTGTTAATGTTTTCTTTCTGAATTTTCATATGTCAATCATTACAGGAAAGTGAGGGAGAAGGTTCCTACGCCAAGGAGACTGAGAACTGCTCATAATGATTTTAACATAATAAGTGTCAGAAGGCATGTTTGGCAATCTCCAGAAAATGTAAGTTCATATCTTACATCTGAAGTTTTATTAACTGAGAATTATTTACATGACTATTTTAAGAGGCTATATACATGAAATTTATAGTTAATAAAGAAAAGTGAGTATTTTTAAGGGGTATATATTTGCTCAGGGTTAAAATCAAGTTAGTTTGGTATCTCGTTTTCATTTACCGTTCGTATTCTCATATCGTTTAGCAGGGTAGAATATTTGAAAAGCAACAGAAAGATTAATGGCTTTATCACTAATTTAGTCAATTTCTATTCTTTGATTTCTTTCTGTCAAACTAAACATCTGGTTTTTTGTTTTATCATTTCTGAGGTCAATTCTTTCAAGTTAACTATAAGATGATATAAGCGTCTCTCTTTCAGATTTCCGGAATAATATAAAATATGTGATTTGAAATTATTATTTTTATGCAGGAGGATTATAATACCGAAGATTATGATGAAGCTCAAGATTATGATGAAGCTCAGGATTATTTGTAATTTTAGTTGAAGTTTAAATGCATGATATAGTTTACCACTTGAGGATTCTCTTACATGCTTGATTATCTCTTTATACCTTAGTTGAAAACATATGCTATAAATCGAGTAATTGTTGGATGGATGGATTAAGTGATTTTTTATTATTGATGACGTATGGATCAAGTATCTTTTGTACCTTTGTCATTTCCGATCTACAAATAAGCATATTGAAAATTACAGCTAATATAGAATTTTGGAAAGTGACGACGTATTTCATCACTATTGGACGTTAGTGTTCCGTTAGTTTCCCGTTAGGTTCACCCAAATAATGACGCCTTTTTTTGGTCACTAATTCCATCAAATAATGACAATTTTAGCCACTTTTGTGATGAAATTGAGTGAAGAAATGGGTTGTCACACACCCTTAAGTGACGACTTTAGTTCGTCATTAATTTAGTGTCAAATTCAATTTCGTCACTAAAAAATTTGTGACGGAGCTATTGTGACGACAAGTGACGACGTCGATTTTCGTCATTAAACTGGTTTAGTGACGAATTTTCCTCTAACAGTGACGATTTTCCATTCGTCATTAAAGCCCTTTTTTCTTGTAGTGGATCCACAATACACGATAACTGGTATACCAAGTACTACAAGATGTACCGGTGCTCCATCCTCATGATCCAAAGATGTTCAGGTGGTTTCTTTCTTTTATATGCAAACAACTTCAAGTTTCTTAATCCTTACTTTGAACTGCTAGAAGTATCACATATCTTTATTTTAATACATACTAGCTGTGTTTAGCACGGGCAGTATTGTAAAGAACTTGCATGGATAACTACTACATAGCAAATGCTTGATAAATTTCGTTTTCCCCGTTGAGTATTGACCCAAAAGCATCACCATGGGTTTGACATCAATAACACTGTTGGTTTAGAAACCTAATGGTTGCATCATAGTGAATCAGGTGCCAATTTACAAAGAGAATATAGAATAGGTTTATGGTTCAAATATATTACATACTGATACATAAAAAACACGCATTAGGATTATAGTAATGTGTAAAAAAGATATTATTACAGTTAGGGGTGTTAGTAGGGTCGGGGGTTGACCCGACCCGAACCCGTTAAGGCTTATAAGGTCGGGTCTAATCGGGTTTGAAAATCTTATTAGATTAATTTGACCCGAACACAATAACCCAATATTATTATAGGGTCGGGTTCGGGTTGAATTATTTATTTTATCGGGATAACCCGATAAGACCCAAAAAATATTGTATAACTTTCTTTCTATTAACATTTAATAGCACACAAGTTTTTTTGCATGAGATAATTCATTTACCAAAGGCATTTATTGACTAATAGTTAACTTATGTATTAATACTAACACGCGTTGAAACCTACATCAAATCTATTACTACTTTAAGTCCAACAGTGCTAATGTGCCAACGTTATATATGTAAATAAGTTGTATTATTGTCATGTGTTTTATTGTCTAGATTTTAGGTTTCTACTTAGCATGATGCATGAATTATGGTTACTGCTTCAACAATGGTTCAGTGTAGTCTAGTTTAGTTGTCTGCTCACACATGTTATTTTTTAGTTTCATGGCTTTGACATATTTAAAAAGCTGGTTGCTACTGATCTTATATGTGAGAAAAAAGAGAGTAAACTGATCATATCTAAATGTATTTTTGTTTGTGAACCACTTCTGATAAAAGGCCACATAAATCAACCCATTGATTAATAAATGGGTCAAAGTTGCTATGTATACCAATTAACTCGAGCCCGTTTGGATTAGATGATTAGGTGAAGTGGGCATGTTTGCATGTATTTGATGTATTATTTGACTTTTGATCTTTATAACATTTGCCAAGTTGTATATGTATTAATAAAAAAACAGATGTTAAACAAAAAAAAAACAAAAACAAACAGACCAGCTAAACCTTCTGTTTAATAGTATGTATAGATATAAAAAAGCTAATATTTGAATTTGTTATGTTCAAGAACTATCTTGGTAGCGTTCGTGGATAGTTAAAGGAAGAATTGAACAATGAAATAGAATTCGAGCTCAAGGAAGAAATGAAGAATGAGCTTAAGGAAGAAATGCGCGAAGAGCTAAAAGAAGAAGTATGTGAAGAGCTCAAGGAAGAAATGCGTGCAGAAATTCAAGATATGCTTGTTGAGTATGGTATCAAGAGTCATGTTGCCCGCCTAACAAAAACAAAGCAAGGTAATACAAGCGGCTGCACATCTTGAACATCAACCATTACACTTTGAAGAGCTTTGAATCTATTTAGGTCCTCTTAACTTTTATGTAAGATAGAATCTTTGATTTAGATTTCCTTTTATGTTGTCGAAGTTAGATGTTAGTTTTTTTTCGAATCCGCTTGTTATTTGATTCGGATATGTTTGTTATTTGATTTGGATATGGATTTCGTGAATATTATAAGTGTGGTATTCGTTTTTGTGACATCTTGAACAAATTGAAAATACATTATATCGTTTATTGACTAATTAGAGACGGATTTGTTCAAACATGAAATGGTGTTGATTTAAGCAACAAATTGTTAGTGACGGTTTTGAGACAATACTGTTAGTGGCGAATTAATGTCAAATATATCTGTCTCTAGTAGCGACGGAATAACAACAAAATGGTTGGCCAGAGACTTTGTCGTTGCTGTTAGCGACATAACGTTTGTCGCTAAGCCGTCACTTGACGGTCGTATCAAATTTAATTTAAGTAACTTTATAAAGGCTCTAGAGAGGGACTAGAGACCGACAGTCCGTCGCTGACACTCTAAAACTTTTGTCGCTAAACTTGTCACTAAAATTTGCGAGGCCCTTTTGTGCGACGAAATATATCCGTCACCATTCCGTCGTTGATGGGCTTTAGTGACGGAATAGCGATGCAAACTTTCGTTGCTGATGCCAGATTTTCTAGTAGTGTATTAGGGGTTGTTTGGATGGCGCATTATTAAGGAATATTATTGGTTGTTAATAGGAAGTTAAATCTTTCGTGTTTTATGCTTCATCTGAATTTTCTTACTACGATTTATGTCCAGGTGCGCGCTGAGATATCATCGTTGAAATACTTGACCGAGATGCTTTTTCTGGAACATCTTAAACTATAAGAAAAGGACTCCATGAGTCGAAGTGTTTGTTATATCTGCGTTGTACACACATAAGGTCTTCGTTCTGGATGCAATCTTTGTATGTCTTATCTAATGGGTCAAATACATAAAAACTGATGTGTTGCTATAATGTTGTATCTTAAAATGTGAAAATTGGAATAGTTAAATTTGGATTTTTTAAACATATTCTCATCATGGCCGGTGGATATGGGCTTCTAAATAAATACATCTTGACAGTGTATTTTAGGTACCAAAGATATGGGCTTCTAAATAAATACGTCTCGACAATGTATTTTAGCTACCAAAAACAATCAGCAAAGCTCATGCACCAAAAATCTTAGGCGAATTTTTTTTAGCTAAAACTCGCTGCTGCGAAGCGCGGGTTTTCAAACCTTGTTATTGTTGAACCAGAATGAGCGGCTAGAAAATGAAAATTTGGAAAGGTCCAAAGAAAAACAAGTAGGAGCATCAATTGTATCGTCTCAAGAAGCCTTGTTTTCTAATGTTTGTGAAGTTGAGGTAGTAATTTATATAAAGCTTTTGTTAAGTTTAAATTTTAAAAATAAGTTTCACACATTTTTTTATATAGATTTCTTAACAAATGAATAATCTGCAGGAAGTCATTTTTAAATAATTTTGCAAGAATTTTTCATTTAAGTTATAATTCCTAAGTTGCGTGTAATACATTGGTTATTATTGTATCAAAAGAAAATTGGAAAAAAACTAACTTTTCAACCCAACCCTTTGGATTTATTATGAGACCCGTCAAATTTGCTACCTCTAATCTGTATTTATTCGTACAGCTGGTACAGGCAGGACTAGCGCCTATAGAGGTTTCATCTCCTCAGTCTGGCATAATATGTGCCCAAGGCTACAAGGCAAAGAGCATCAACGCACCAATTCTTGAAGCCATTTTAAAGAAACACGGTGACATAGCATCAACGTGTGTGTTCACAGATGCTGCTATGAGAACATCTTTACTTGAGGCTGTTTGTGACATTGTTAGGAGAATTGAAACGAATGATGTTACTAACATCATGTCTAGTATAAAAGAAATCGAAAGCCAACTGCATGTTGTAGAGGCTGCCAAAATTAATGTCTCGTGGCTTCGAGCTCACTTGGAAGCCATTCGTAAAAGCTACGAGGCCAAAAAAAAGGCAACTATGCTTATGGAACTGCAAACAAACACCATTTTGGTTGAAAAAACAGCAAGAAGTGATCTGAAAGAAAGACATGCCAAGCTCGTGGCTGCACAAAATGAGTTTGCAGAGGCTGAAAGGTGTGTAGAAGTACTTAAACTTGTAGAAAAGAAACTAAACAATGATGTCTTGGAATTAAAGGCTGAAAAGGAGTTATTGGCACGAAAACCAGTTATATAGGATAGGAGATCATGCCAGATGTCTACTGTTCAATTATTAGGTATTGACAGGGTCACGCCATTACTTTAAAACACACCTAATGGCATGTCAACCCCCTTTTTGACAAACAGCTAAGTATTATGTATATAGCTAATTTCTAAAATGCTTGGGAGTTGAGATTAGCTTGTTTTTACATCATCAATGTGATATGGTTGTTAACGACATAGGATTATAGTCTATACCGCATTGGGCACATGTACCCTCGTGGTGGCGGATTTGAATGAATCAAGGTAGTATAATCAAGTTAGGGCCATTTTCTAGACAGATACATTGTAGCATGGATGATGTGAAGATGGTGCATCAAAGTTGTTCATCCTACTTAAAGGATTAGGCTATCGTCAGTTTTGCAGGAAATGTACTCATCTGTTTTAGATCCAATCTCTTGCAATCTTATAAACTACAAATTGATGCGCTTGTTTTTTCGTGTCTTTTGGAATAATGTTTTAGATCCAATCTTCGGATATGCTGTAGGCAATTTTATGTGAGATTAAGTGTTCATGTTTTGTTCTGATGGCCAAGCTGGTTTGATTTTTATCTTGCCCAGTTGCCCCCTTATTATGAGGGTCGAGTTTCATTGGCCAAATAATCGTGACTATACAAACTACAAAATACAACCCGCACTCTCATGTGTATGCGTATGACTGAGTTGCAATTTTTCCCAATTTGTTGTAAATTTTGTAAAAGCTAAATTTTAAAGGTGTTAAGGCTTCCTGGATCCTGTGGTTCATAGAAATTACGAGCTTTGTGGTTAACTACATATCTGATGTTAACTAATGTTTCATGCTGCTCTACTTGTGTCATCTGAAAACGCTCTGCTTGCATATCTTTTGTTTAGCGTGATGGTTTGGGAAAACGTTGGTCTTCTGCGATAGCAAACTAACCCAACTGTTGATTCCATCTTTGTTTTCAAACTAACCAATTGTAGATTCCATTTTTGTCCTCTGCGGAAGCTGTATATTGCAAAAGTGGGAGAAATTGGTGATGGGCTTTGTTAAAAAGTGAAAATGATACGGGCAAAAAGTACGATGTTCATCTGTACGGTTTTTGGGTTTCTCATGTTATTTTGTCGAGTTAACTCGAAACGCCCGAATTACACAAGCAGACAACTTGAACCATGTTAGACCGCACCAGAACCGAACTGGGGGAGTACCATATCGATTCCAGTACCAGATTTTTGCTATAAAAGGAATTGAAAACCAAAGCAGACCGAGTATACAGTAAGGTTGCGGTTTGGTTTACGGTTTTGACTGAGTTCTGAGTTCTGCACTCTTCTAGACTGGTTGGTTGGATGGTTATAAGGGCTTGTCTATAACGGGTCAAAAACAGGTTGGAACGATTTCACAAACACTTAATTTGCTTTTTCTTTTCTAAAGGGTCTTGCAAACCAATACAAATAGACTCGTTTTCCTAAAAATGGGTTCAAAAATGACACTCTCTGAAAACCAAACAGGACAATCTTTTATTATAAGTTCTGAAAATATTTTGTGGATTTTAAAAATATATATTGATTCAGGCACAATCTGTTGCTGAAGTTTTGGTGGGCAGGAGGATAAAACTTTGGTGGGCTAAAGATGAAATGTAGTATTACAATACCTGAGTGAGATTCATTAATCTTTATTAGCTCGTTCAATGTGAACATCTATTGATGCAGTTAATCGACAAGCAGTTGTGGGAAATCCTTTGAAATTATACTACAAACATGTACAAGTGTGAAGCTGACCTATAACCATTTGGCTCCAAGGTATTTAATTAGCCCCCAAAAAATTTTTTGTATAATATATATACTTTGTTGCTGGAGTTAGCTTGGGGGTATATCATTTTAGGTATTGTTTAATGATCGCTTTCAAGTAGTCGGAGACCTCTAGCAGAAACGATGGATGTTGACTGAAAACGTGTCTACTAGACCTCATTCTCCTGTATTTATAATCCCCTCTTTTTTGGCATTGAAACTTTAAATGGAAAAATCTAGGTCAATTGAGCATTGTTTTGTTAGTCTTCTAAGTTTTTTCTAGCACACAGTGAGTCCAAAGGGGCCTGATCGGGCTGTGTTTGACGTGGTAAAACAATAAGGGAGAGATAAGTATTCAATACCTTTTAAGCTTGAACCCATGACATGTTATTTAAGACATTGGTTATAACGGTATTCAAAAGAAAATAGAAGAAAAATCGTGTCAATGCAGCCTACTTAGACTATTATTGGACCCGAAATGCTTTGCCACTTCTTATCTATATCTATTTTGTACGGATAAAAGACACTACTACAAAAAGGATCTTTTAGACCTCCTTATAAAGACCTTCTACAAAAATCACACGTCTAAAAGACATTTTATTCCCTCAATAAGTCTTTAAGGCCCGCTTACTTGATTCCCACCGGTCTAAATATAAAAAATGCATTTGGACAGGTTATATTGAAAGTAACGGGTCTAAAAACTTATTTTCTAAACCGGTGCATTTTGTTTCCACCTGTCTATATGAAAAAACGCTTTTGAACCTGTTTAAATCAAGTAGACCGGCCTAAAAAGTTTTAAGAGGGATTAAATTCCCTTTATTTCGACTAACCACCAAAAGAAAAACTAACACAATCACAAGTTTCACAACTCTTTCTCTCCAGATCTACACTACCACCAAACCCTAGCCACCAGCCGCCATCATCTACACTACCACCGGCGCCGCTTCACCTAATCACCAGAATCTGCTAACCACCACTGTCAGTCGGTCAACTACCATTGCTTCCTTAGCCCTAACCAGGGAGTTGTCTTTATTCCATAATTATTAATATTTGTTGGTGTGTATGTCGATTTTTCATACAAATTGTGTTAATTCGATATTTGTATTTAAATAGAAGTTAGGTTTCTAGTAAATGTTTGAATGCTACGATATCTCTAATTTTTAGTTTGGGTTTTTGTAAAAAAGTTTTGAATCTATGCATCTATGTCATATTTATTTTTGTACACCATCATCTTAGGAGCTGTCATTAACTTTGATTGAAGGTAAGTCCTTTCATGTTTATTTTATGAATTGGCCAAATAAATTAAATTATAACCAAGTAGGCATATTTGTAACAATCTTGGAGTTAACTATGGTAGAATTTGATATGTTTTACATCTTATTTGGATGATGTAATGTTGTAAGATATATTGTCATATTTGTTATTATTATGGTTTTATACCCGTAGCAAGTTGTTATTGGTCTTGAAAATCGAGCGGCCGCATCAGTTGATAACTTTCTGCGAGTGAGCTTCTTTTGAAGACTTTTTTCTTGTTGTTCTGAGACAGGTACTTTTACTAGTATCACTATTTTTGCCATCTATAAATAAAAATTCACACTTAGTAATTAAAAAGTCTTGTAATGACACTAACTTAACAATCAATACGTGTTCACAGGCACCCGTTTTCCATTACCTCTGCCCCTGGAGATGACTACTTGAGTGTGCATATCCGAACTCTAGGTGATTGGACTAGGCAACTAAAAACTGTCTTTTCAGAGGTACATGACACATTACTGTTATAGTTTTAGTTGGTAATCTAGGGTACTTTATGACATGAACAATTATGTTTTTACCTAGGTATGTTTTTACCTAATGTGTCTCTTTTGGTGTTTGAACAATCATGTTCACATGCCTGCGCAATTTGGCTTCTTCTTATGTGATTTGTGTACCGTTCTGGTTATGTATGTTCCGGAGTTAGTGCGTCCTGTTTGTAAGACGGTGGAACTTGTCATTTCTTTGAATCTCTAGTTTTTTTGTCTAAGTTTAGATGAAATGTTTTGCACATGATTGACATAATACACTGCGTAGTATAAGTATTATATGTTATAAAATGTCACAGGTTCCATTTTTGAGAACTTCTAACTACTTGTTGGTGTTACAGCTCTTATGGGATGATGGATTGTTTAATAACTTCATGTCAGATTGTATCTTTAATTGTATGTTAAATATCTTTTGCTCGTTTTAAATTCAATTTGTTATTTTACTAAGCCAAGTTGCATTTTTGCAGAAACAGGGTCATACTCAATTGCTTTGATGGAGAGGATGATGAAGCGGTAAGCATTAAATATTTTTCAGTTTGTATTCATATATTACGTTATAGTGTCCCTTCACTTGCTTTTTTTGTTCTGAAAAGTTATTGAAAATGCTTATGAAATATTATGTATCGAGGGCTGTTTGGATTCACTAATTGATACGTCTATTGATAACTTTTGTTGTTTCATGATGCAGAGGTCTCTCGAATCTCACCAGGAAGAAATACAAACCTTCTTCTTCTATGTGATTTGTTGTACTGTTTGTTATGTATGTTCCGGAGAAGTGCGTTCCTGTATGTAAGCCTGGTGGAAACTGTATATCTTTGAATCTTAGTTTTTTTGTTCTAAGTTTGATGAAATGTTTGCACAGATTGACAAAAATAAACGGGTCTGTCTATAACGGGTCAAAACAGGTTGGACCAATTGGCAAACACTTATTTGTCTTTTCTTTTCTAAAGTCTTGCAACCAATACAAATCGACTCGTTTACCTATAAATGGTTCCAAAATGCCACCTCCTCTGATAACAAACACGGACAACTCTTTATTATAAGTTCTAAAAATATTTTGTGGATTTTAAATATATATATTGATTCAGGCACAATCTGTTGTTGAGGTTTTGGTGGGCCGGAGGATAAAACTTTGGTGGGCTAAAGATGAAATGTAAGTATCACAGTACCTAAGTGAGATTCATTAATCTTTATGGCTCGTTAAATGTGAACCATCTATTGCTGCAGTTATCGAAAAGCAGTTGTGAAATCCTTTGAAATTATATACAACATGTACAAGGTGTGAAGCTGACAAACATTTTCTCCAAGGAATTTATTAGAATTTTGTATATATATACTTTGTATGCTGAGTTAGTTTGTCGGTATATCATTTTAGGTATTGTTTAATGATCGCTTTCAAGTAGTCGGAGACCTCTAGCAGAAACGATGGATGTTGACTGAAAACGTGTCTACTAGACCTCATTCTCCTGTATTTATAATCCCCTCTTTTTTGGCATTGAAACTTTAAATGGAAAAATCTAGGTCAATTGAGCATTGTTTTGTTAGTCTTCTAAGTTTTTTCTAGCACACAGTGAGTCCAAAGGGGCCTGATCGGGCTGTGTTTGACGTGGTAAAACAATAAGGGAGAGATAAGTATTCAATACCTTTTAAGCTTGAACCCATGACATGTTATTTAAGACATTGGTTATAACGGTATCCAAAAGAAAATAGAAGAAAAATCGTGTCAATGCAGCCTACTTAGACTATTATTGGACCCGAAATGCTTTGCCACTTCTTATCTATATCTATTTTGTACGGATAAAAGAGGCAGTGCCTATAAAGGTTTCGTCTCCTGAATCTGGCATAATTTGTGTCCATGGCTATAAGGTGAAGAGCATTAATGCACCTATTCTAGAAGCCATTTTCAAGAAACACGGTGACATTGCAGCAAAATGTGTGTTCCCAGATGCTATGAGAACGTATTTACTTGAGGCTGTTTGTGAAATTGTCAGGTGAATTGAAACCAATGATGTTACTAACATCATTTCTAAGATGGAAGAAATACAGACCCAAGTGTCAGTTGCAGAGGTAGCCAAAATTAATGTGGCGTGGCTTCGAGCTAACTTGGAAGCCATTCATAAACTGAACGAAGCCCAAAAAAAGTCCACTTCACTTATGGAAATGAAAACAAGCACCATTTTAGTTAAAATGGTTGCGGAAACTGATCTGAAAGAGAGCTATGACGAGTTTGTGGCTGCTAAAAATTAGTTTGTCAAGGCAAAAAAGTGTGTGAAAGTACTCAATCTTATAGAAAAGAAGATAAACTCGGATGTCCTGGAATCTAACACTGAAAAGGACTTGTGGGCACGAAAACGAATTATATAGACTTATAGACCATGCTAGTATTGTGTAATAATTAGGATATCGAAAGGGTCTCGCCATTACTTCAAAAACACCTTATGGCATGTTGAACCCCCTTTTTGACAGACCGTTAAGTTTTATGCATATAGCTCAATTCTAAAATACTTGGAGTAGGGATTAGCTTGTTAATGACAAATGACCCGAGTCTACTACAGTTGGCACAGGTTCTCCCTTGATGGCGAATTTGGAATGTTTTTCTTACATGGGTTGCCTTATTGGTTTGGAGCATATCAAATCAACACTCATTACCTGTCATAGCATATAAATTACCATAGGCTTGGTAAATGATCAAACCTCCATCGCTTAGGTGCAAGTATCATTCATTACTATCTAAGACGTATTTTAAAGGGTTATTGGGTGTAGGTGTAAGATAACATATATTGGAAACGGAAAATGATGGGATACATTTGGGTGGCTTTGGGTGAATTTGGAGTGGAAGGGTTAGCTAATTATTTATATGAATACACGCTAGTTTGGTTGCTAAGCCAAGACTCGAACGAAGATATACAAACTCTACAAAACTCTACATCAATCTCTTTTCTTTTCTTTTCTATTTTTCTCTTTTTTTTCAAACATAATACATCATAACATGGGGTTTATAACACGTACCCCTACAGTTAAGCTTTTACATACTCAATTATTTACACTCTAACTAATGACCCGTATTGAGGTGGATCAAAATAACATAGAGATCGTATGACAAACATACGGGGTATTGATTTAACTTTTATTTCCCATTCTTCCGCGAAATAAATACTATCATGAATCTCAATCATCTCAAAACTGTATTTACAAGGATAAGGACTTAGCAACCGTGTACTCATATAATTAACTTAGGTTAAAACAATAATGTACTAAAAGTGAATACATACAAGGTAGGCTAAGGCGATTTGGGTGTAACGATTGGTTTAAGGGTTAACAATGCTCTTCATTAATAATCTGGAATCCACCAGAAAATTACAAGAATCGTGAAAAAGGATAGGCTCGGAGGGTTGTACTAGGTGTATCATGCACTAAAAATGAGTGCATGGCAAGTATGTGGGATAGTTACATGATCAGTGTGACCATCATAACAATTACATATTTAAAATATTGGTTAATCCTAATTCCTCTTATCTAGCAAATCCTAATACTTACTATGCGGTCTCGGAATGCATCAAAAAAACAAGTTCTAGAATTTAATACCGATACCAATGCTCCATAAAAGGCGACAAATACCATACGTACACATCCGTAACGACGGAATAGACACATATGACTGCATTCGAACCTTAACTCGAGAAAGCTGAAGGTATAACTATCTTGGGTATCAATAATAGATACCCGAATTCATATAGATCTAAAGGCGAACCTCATATTTTTGTGGTGGAATTCTAAGGGTTTTTATGCTAGTCATATAAATTCTTATCCATGAGACGCTATTAATATTCGGTTTTCGTCAGTATGTGTCATAAAAAAATTTAAATTTTAGTCAAAATTACCTTTTTATGCTATGTTTCGATATATTACCCATCATTTTAAGGAACAAAGCAAATAGAAAATGAAAGAATAGTTTCTAAGGCTTATTTCCCTCCCTACAATTAAGTTGAACATTGTTCCCAATGTTCTATAGAAGTACCCGTAAAAACGAATAAAGAGAAAAGAAAACAAGTAAAAAAAACTAGTACTCCCCTAGTTTGCTCAATAATGGAGAAGAAACATGCGATAACTGGTTAAATCATCCTCCAAGAGTCGTCTAATGAAACTTCCTAGGAACTTCCAAGCTTCTTCTTGTCAAATATAACCTATAATCAAAGACAAAGACAACTATACCAAGATCGACGGGATATATATAAATACAATGAGATTTTAGGGTTTTGACTCTATAAATAGTAAAGATAGAATGAGAGTAATGATATAATTATAGGTTTATGTAGGTTTACAAAAGAATTACAAATTTTAAATATTGCACATTTAATTTTTTAGAAATACTTGAAAAAATTCGGATTTTTACATTACTGGAGATGCGACGCCGTCTCCAGGGTCTGTAAAAATTTCTTCTTCATTTTTAATGAGAAATATCCTGTACGCAATTTTATTAGTTAAACCTGAAGAAAGCACTGCATAAAAACCTGGAATTAATCGTTACAATCATATGACTCGAAACTGATGTGAATTAATCTAAATAATTTATTTTAAATATTTGAATTTGGTTCTAAAAACCGGATATTTCCCCTACACTTATTTTGTTGCAAAATACCTTTGATTGCAAATAAGACAAAGCTACAAACAAACAAACAATAATTACAAAATCCATTCAAACATAATAACACAAACAATAAAGAGTTAAAACACAAGACACTCCTAATATGCGGGAAAAGTAAATATTGGGTTGCCTCGCAAAAAATGCTTTTCTTTATTTACGAGTCTTGTAGCTAGACTTGAAGTCACACGTTCTTACGTGACTTCTCCTTTGTTCTTCCTTCTGGATTTTGCGACCATCAAACTTCGAATGCCTCTGCACAAATACTCGTCATACTTGTATTCGACCCTAAATCTAAGTTGTCCGAGTAGTGGGTTTTTTCACAGTTATCATCATCACTCTCTATGACAAGAAGAGGAATGTTATTGAGCCACTATCCGCAATAAATCTATGTGTTTGACATGTCCATTTTGTGGACATTTTGAATATAACCTTATCCTTATCTCTTTAAAACGTAACCGATCCCACACTCTATTATTATAAACTACCTCATTGCTTCCATAAATGACTTTTCGAACACCACTGATCCAAGTAATATCTATACCACAAGTCTTAATCCTCGAGCACCATGAATCACATTCGTAAGTAAAGTTCCCAACAAAAACTTTTAACCCCCTAACTCTCCCTATGAAATTGCAGTTTTTCTTGGGGTTTGAAAGTTTCCTTCTTGGTTCCAGCCTATTACTCATGATTCAGTTATAGTAAAGCCTGGACATTATGTTGACTGGTGATTTTAAATCTAAATAGGCTTGCTCTTTATTGAATTGACCAGTCATGCAGGAAACTTCACATTATTTCACGTACTCTAGTTTACTGATCTTTGGCTTATACCCATGGGGGCCCAGGTTATTTTCAAAGCATTCATGATACCTTAATTAATACCTATGGTAAAGTGTCAAAATGATGCGGGTTCCCTTCCTCATCTTCTTTCAGCTTCTTCTTCCAGTCTCTTCTCAACATCCTCCTCCTTTCAACTTTATCTTCCACTCACCGTTGTCTTGTGCCCTTCAGTCATTTGCGTAGACTTCTCACCATCTTCATCTTGTACTCGTCTTCTTTGCATAAATATGATTGAATTAACGAAGTGAACACGTATTGGAGATGAAGGGTTTTTGCTTTGCTCAGCTAAGGATGATTGAGACAGATATTTTGGGGAGAGTAATTTCGATCGGCTTTTGATTCCCTTACCTCGGAGCTCCTCCTTTGAAGGGCAGTTGGTGGACGCGAAATTCATTTTTGATCATGGATTTTCTGTAGTATCACGTGGAAGAGTCACAAGCATTTCAGAAAAGACTTTTCCATAAAGTAATTAAATTTTATGATATGTCGTCTTGTGTTGCCCGAGATGGGCTCCAGTTAGATAAATCTTCTCTCTGATAAGTCATAACCACTCAGTGTCCTTTCGAGTCTTGCAGAGTAACTGGAGGAATAGGTGGAGAACGATCCTTTGTGCGGCTTGTTGAAGGATTGAGTTTGTTCCCATTGAAGTTCGTTTGTCTTCCAAGTGATGTGGTTCCTCAAAACATCTTGTCCTAGGTTAGGAGTGAACTTCCTATTTCTAATTTTGTTGTATGCTATACCATCTTCAACAAAGGCTTGTTCGAGAATCTTCCAGGCAAAACAGATTGTCGGTGGGACTACTGCAGATCTCACATAAGGTAGTGATTTTGTTCACTTGAGTAGGTTACGTCGGAGCAAGAAATGAGCTTCCCATCAAGCGTTGCACTTGATTTGCAGCCGATTAGACGAGTGGTCATATTCACTCGTGACATCTTGAGGCAAACAGATTGCTTGACCGACTAAGAGAAAGTCAATGGGGTCATACCTAACTTTCGTTGTCATGAACGAGGTCCGCTAATAATGCCCATGATTCCTTCGGCGTTTATGTCAGCGAAGCTATAACACCTGTCCGAGTGGTCCAATGGTTCGTATTGATCACGGGAGTAGACATGGTTCATAAAAAATTTCAGACTTTAAGCCAATATTCGTGCATGATGAGGGAACTTTTTGAGTAAGTCTTGAACCGAGTCCATGCTCAGATAGAAGATTCTCCATCATGTTGTTGGAACATGAGGATATCGTTGCGGAGTTTTGCGATCCTTCCCGGTGAAAGAATTGAGCAAGGAAACGAGTAGTAAGATCCTCCCATGTGGTGATGGATCTTGCTGGAAGACGTTCAAGCCAATTCCTAGCTTGATCGCGAAAGGAAAATTAAAATAAACACAGGCGCGCTCTTTTCCCTTTTTGCACCGTCAAGGTCAAGTGAGTCCACAAGTTTTAAGAAGTCCCTTAAGGTTATTGGTTTTGAATCCCACGAACCCGAAGTCCCTGTAATGAGCATCTCTTTTATGCACCAACCGGATGGTTCAAGATCAAAGATGTACATATTGTTTTTCCCTACGGGGAGCTCAATGGTAATTTACCTGTATCCTTTGCAGGTTTGTAGTAATCTCTAAGAGTACGGATAGGATTCTCGTCTCCTATGGAGGTTGACGAGAATGGATTACGAAACAATTAACATAAAGAAAAGATAGACTACGAGAAAGCTAATATACGGAATAAAATTCTCACTTGAAAGGATTCAAGCGAGTAGAAATAAGTTAAACTGTGATCGAAACCTAACTATTCCCCATGCAGCGGCGCTAAAAATTGATGTGAGGGTCGTAAGAGACTTCTACAAGAAGTTTTACAACTCCCTAGAGCAGTGTACCTAATCGTTGTAGTGTATTATAGGCAAGACTCGTGTTTGTTAAAATCGTTCTCAGGGGAATAGGTTGGGAAAGGCTTGATCATGGTCTAACAGAATTCTAGAGGATTATAAAGACTAATTTTTGTGTTTTTAAAAATAATAAAAAGCACATCCCGTCTATTGAATAAGGAGGTTTGTTTTGTTTAACTAATTACTAAACTAATTATAATCTAATCTACTAGTGATAACTTTATGATAAGTAAATGTAATTACCTAATCATGTACTACTCCTCAGATTGCTTCTCCTAGATCTATTGCTTTGTCACACTTGTGATGATATGTGTAAGTATTTCCTAGGTTATGAACGGATTACACGAACCCGCCGTTTATTTAATAATCAGTTTAAGTGCAAGCACAAGTTATGTAGTAAGAAAACTATTACAAAGCCCCCAGAGTATATTAAAATGCAGAGAAATATCTAAGAGGGACCAACCATATAAGGGGTAAGGTAGTATGAAGACTGTTACCGATGGTATCCTTTCTACACTACTCACGTTTCCCTAGACATATCAACAGCGATACAGACAAAAGCTGGTTTTCTAAAGCCTAACGCGCACATTCATCAACAAGAAGCAACATCAAAAGGATCTACAACCTAAGTTTCATGCAATCATAGATAAATACAAAGGAGGGTTTAGCTATACAAGTTATAAAGAAAGAAGAAGAAAATCAAATCAAACTAAACCATAGACATATTAAATGATTAATGATAAATAACTTTACTTAATTAAAACATGGATTCAAGGTAGTACAATAGGGTTTTGAGGCCCTAAAAATGACCTATGAAGCTGCTAAAATGACTAGGGTTCGTCTCCTTAGGTTTATACAGTATTATCCCAAAGTTACACACTTAAAACCTTAAAACAGCTTTATATTTATAGAGAATGTCCGACGACGACAAAGCTTTGTAATCCTGACGCCGTCGCCACGTAAATGATTCTAGATCCTCTTTAAGTCGGTCACGTCCTGACGCCCTCGCCAAAATTCTTCCAGACTGATGATCTAGATGCTTACGACTCAGACCGGGATGATATCTCTTCAGCAAAAGCGGTCCTTATGGCTAATCTTTCTAGTTACAATTCAGACGTCCTCTCCGAGGTACCACAACATGACACTTATCAAAATGATGATATGATTAATCAAAGTGTGCAAGAGACACAGTATTTTGAAATAACAAGTGATAGTAATACCATTTCTTATGAACATTATCTATAAAAAACATAAAATGCGATTATTCAAGATACTAACTCTTCTACACATCAAGATGCCATGATAATGTCTGTGTTTGAACAGATGTCTGAACAAATGTCTAATCATGTAACTAATTGAGATAAGGTTAATCAGGAAACCAAAACTGTTAATGAATCCTTAACCGCTGAGCTTGAAAGATATAAGGATCGAGTCAAAACTTTTGAACAAAGACTTAATATTGATTTGAGCAGTCGTGAAAAATTTATTGATTCACAAATGGATGACATAATTTGGAATAAGAATGCACTTAAACAAGAAATTAACTCACTTAAACAGACTCTTTCTGACCAAGTCAAGGAAAAGGAATCGTTATTGCAAACATTTACTGTTTTAAAAAAGGAATCCAAAAAAAGAAAATAAATACATGGACAAAGAAATTGATTTAGAAAAGAAAATAAAGAAACTTGATAATATTGTCTATAAAGTGGGTCAATCTGCGCAAACGGTGCACATGCTAACGAAACCACAAGTTTTTTTTATGATGACACTCACAAACAAGCTCTTGGTTATCAAAATCCGTTTTATCTTAAGAAAGATCAGCGGATTAAGCCAACGTTGTATGATGGTATTGTGATATCTAAAAAATATGATATGATTTTGTGGTTGATGAAGAAGAGACTTTGATTTCAGAGGAAGAGAGTCGATCAAAAATGCTTGCAAAACAAAATGATCTAATTTCAAAAGAAAAAAAATATTCCTCTAATTAATTATTCCGAGTTGAATAAATTGTTTGAAGATTTTGGAAAACTTTTTGTTCCACAATTGCAATTGTCTGCAGAACAAGCTTTCTGGTTACCGCTTTCAAACCCTAAGTTTGAACAACTTGTTGTTACACAAACACTAGTTGAAATAGAGGTTCCTAAAGAACTTCCAAAGGTAAGTTTGGTAAATACATGTTTCCAAAAACTAAAAAATCACCTTGCAAGATTTGACAAGGTGGTGAAAGTAAGAACCACACCTAACGAAGGGTTCATAGGGTTTTGAACATACCAAAAAGGTTTTCTTAGAAGAAGTCATTCCATTTATAAATTCTTTACGAGCATTGATCTTATCAATAATATATACGTATAATATCCCAAGTATAGAAAATTCCTAAACTACCCTTGAGGACAAAGGTAGTAAGAAAAATCACACGAAAATATTCTACGTAAAAAAACCGGTAAGTGATTACCGGGTCGTTTCCCAAAGACTTATGAAATTGAGACCTCGTTTGATATTTGGACAATGACTTGAATTGGGTCGAAGAAGATTTGTTTTCTAAAATCCTAATAGTGAGCAAATTAAGAGACAATTAAACCCAACTACAATAATGGGAAATTAAATTTTAACTAAAAATGCAATTTGGGAATCCTAAACGGTACCTAAAAACCCTAATTTAACAAAATTAAGTCCTACAATGATCTTTTTGGTTTTTATAAGTTTTAATTAACTAAAAAGCTAGAATTAAGAAAACTAGACCAAAAACGAGAAAGATTTGAGCTTGAAAACACTTAAAACGTGAACGAGATTTAATCTCGTTCTTTAAAAATCGAAATTTTGCAATTTTAACCCTACGAAAGCAAATCTAATTTTCCTATGTTCTAAATGTTAAAAGAAAATTTTCTAAAAAAGAATTATATTTTTTTGACTTTTTTATATTTTTTTATGAATTAAAAACGATTTTAATGAAATTAAATGTTTAAAAATACTAAGAAAAATAAACTCGTAAAAATAGCTTATCGAATAAGCTATGAAATAAGCCAAAACAGCTTATTGTACAAAAGAGCTCAAAATGAGTATAAGAAGTAACTAAATGAGTATTCTAACGGATGAGCTATTGTAGCACAATGGTTGTGTGTGTGTTGGGTTAAAATGCTTGGTTGATGGTGATAGAGGTCCC
>BQNB010055656.1:0-38102 GCA_026074375.1 Tanacetum coccineum
GTTGTTCCTTCAAGTCGTTAAATTGACTTCGGATGTTAATGTTTGGTTGCATGAGCTTAGGGCAATAATATTGTTTATCATGATAATTGTATTCGTTGCAATTATTAGTATTTCATTGCAAACACTGTGAATTTCACTCAACCGTTGTGTTGACCCTTTTAGCATGTTTATCTCAGGTAATTGAGCAATCTATGGCACGTAGTGGCATTGGACTTGAGGACGTCCAAACTTGTTATCATTCAAACTTTATGTTTTTAATGTATTTTAGGACCTCTGTTTGTAAAACTCTGATAATTATTGAATGATAACTAAATTTTCCAAAACGTCTCTTTTGAGTCGTTTTCTATGATTATGACTGTTGATTCATGAAGTAATACCCCAAATTAGCTTCCGCTGCTATATGTCAAATAAGGGGGTGTTACACAAAGAACTTCAAATAAGCAATGACCGAACCATCATGGATCGATGCAATGCAAGAAGAAATTCATGAATTTTAAAGACTAAAAGTTTGGGAATTGGTGTCGTGTCCAGATAAAGTGTTATTGATCAAACTAAAGTGGATTTATAAGGTCAAAACGGATGAATTTGGCGGGGTACTAAAGAATAAGGCTAGACTAGTTGCTCAAGGATTCAGGCAAGAAGAGGGAATCGATTTTGAGGAATCATTTGCACCGGTTGCTAGAATAGAGGCCATCCGTATCTTCATAGCAAATGCCGCTCATAAGAATATGACGATCTACCAAATGGATGTCAAAACGGCTTTCTTAAATGGCAATCTCAAAGAAGAGGTCTACGTTTCTCAAACCAAAGGATTTGTTGATCAGGACAACCCATCGCATGTGTATAAGCTGAAAAAGGCCCTCTACGGTCTAAAACAAGCACCACGTGCATGGTACGACATGTTGTCAAGCTTCTTAATCTCATAACATTTCTACAAAGGTGCAGTTGATCCAACATTCTTCACACGACAAGGTGGGAACGACTTATTACTGGTACAAATTTATGTTGATGATATAATATTTGCATCCACTAATACTGCCATGTGTAATAAGTTTGCTAATCAGATGACCACTAAGTTCAAGATGTCAATGATGGGGGAAAATGTCATTCTTTTTAGGATTACAAACTTCTTAAAGTCCTAGAGGCATCTTTATAAACCAATCTAAATATGCTTCTAAAATTGTTAAAAAATATGGTTTGCTTACTACTGATTCTGTCGACACATCCTTGGTAGAAAAAAGTAAACTGGATGAAGATCTACAGGGGAAACAAGTTGATGTTACACTTTACCGTGGCATGATTGGATCCCTTATGCATCTTACATCCACTAGACCTGACCTTATCCATGCAGTCTGCTTATGTGCTTGGTATCAGGCAAAGTCTACCGAAAAGAACTTACAAGCGATGAAACGGATCTTTCGATACCTTAAGGGAACCATTAACATGGGTCTCTGGTACTCAAAGGATACCAGTATGTCTCTAACATCATATGCAGATGCAGACCACGCGGGGTGTCAGGACACTAGACGTAGTACATCAGGTAGCGTTTAGTTCTTAGGTGATAAACTTGTTAGCTGGTCTTCAAAGAAGCAAAAGTGCACCGCCAGCTCGAGTACAGAGGCTGAATATATTGCCTTGTCTGGGTGTTATGCTCAAATCCTATAGATGCGTTCACAGCTAATAGATTATGGCTCTCAATTCAATAAGATTCCTTTGTACTGCGACAACAAGAGTGCGATTTCTCTATGTTGCAACAATGTTCAACACTTACGAGCCAAGCACATCGATGTTCACTACCATTTTATAAAGGAGCAAGTGGAGAATGGAATCATGGAGCTATACTTTGTCCGGACTGAATACCAACTGGCTGACATCTTCACCAAACCTTTGCCAAAAGAAAGATTCAATTTCTTGATCGAAAAGCTCGGTATGAGAAGCATGTCTTTAGAAATGTTAAAGCGTCTGGCAGAGGAAATAGATGAGTGATGCTGGTAACTCATATCCTGTATTATTGTATCATAAGCAAACATAAAACCCAAAATATTTTTCCTTTTATATAAATTTTTCAAAAATAAAATTAAAAATTAGAAAATTAGAAAAATATAAAAAGATGTATCTCAGACATGTCTTCTGAAATTGATAACATTTATGGTCTTAGAAATGTCATTTAATAATGATACGAGGTTGTAAATGATGTTCGAGCAAAAGTTTTCAAAACATTCCAAAAATGGCTTGCTATTATTTCAGATACCAACCCGGTCATCATCTTACAGGCAAATATTTCAAAAAGAAAACTTGTCCTCATAACGGTAATTTATTCTCGGGCATGGTTTACTTTATGACCATGCAAAGGATTGTGATTACTTTGCATCATAACTCGTGCTTCCAATATTCCATAAGTGTACGTGTCAGTGCGCTTATGTGTAAAAATAAGAGAAATCTTATTTAATTGGTGTTGGATTTTCACAGTATGACATTAATTCATCAGAAAATGGTTTTCAAATACATTTGACCACTCAAACAACGACAACAGCTCTTTAAATAGAAAACGGGTTATTGTTTGAGGGGAAGATAATGTAAAATATCTTCTTCATAAAATTAGTCTGTAATAAAGGAAAAGGTTTTAAACAATATGGGGTTAACAATTAAAGGGGAGTTAATTAAGTTTAGCTTATGTGAGCCTTAACTATTATGTGTTTATGCCTTTAGGGAGTATATGTGCAAATATAAGTTTCTAGGTATGCTTGTTAAAACATTAGGGACTAAATGTGCCATTTGTTAAACTTAAAATGCCTATTAGGACTTATATAAATCAAATGCATTGGATAGTAAACTAGAGGGGGAAAAAGTTTCAAAAACAAAATTTGTTTTATAACACTTTCACACTCCCCTATCCTTTTACACACACAAACACACACTTAGAAATTTTTTCCCTCCCCTCACTCTCATTCAAAATCGTCATCTCCCAATCTTCAAATTCAGTTGATATCAATCAAAAGGTATAACTAGAGACTTGTTCTACACACCCCACACGACCTATATCTCAATCGAATCATGTTTTTACGCATTTTAATTCGAAAAACCCTATAAAACGATTTAGGGTTCTTCAAAATTAAAAGTGTGCAAAACATTTAATTGATTAAGGGGTTTTGTTCGTTTGGGCGTGTTATTTATTCATTTAAAAAAGTTTTTCATTTGGTTATCATTTGATTGAGTTTTGTTTGATTATTGTATACGAAATTTTGGGTTTTAAGGATTTAGTGTAATTTGTTTGTGGGTTTTGTGCTAGGACAATTGTATTTACTTCCTTGGATGTGTTTGAGCCTTAAATCCTCATCCTTGTTTGAAGTTTCTTGTACGAATGCATCAAAATGAATAAATATGTTTGTTCTTGATCATTTTTGATGATTCTGTGGCTAAATGTTGTTATAAATGAACCTAAGTGTTATTCATCTGTTAAGAATTCTATTTGAACACTTCTTGATACATATAAAATCATGTGTGTGGTAATATGTGTTATGAAGGCGAGTTAACAACACCTTCTGAAGGCGAGTTAACAACTCCCTTCAGAAGGTGAGTTAACAACACTCCCTCACAAGGCGAGTTAACAAACTTTTTTGATTAACGAGTCGACGTTTAACTAATGGCTTCACCAAGCAATTTAACAACATCTTTAAGGAGGCGAGTTAACAAACGCATTAAGGAGGCGATTTAGCAATTCCATTAAGGAGGCGATTTAGCAATTCCAATAAGGAGGTGATTTAGCAATTTCATTAAGGAGGCGATTTAGTAATTCCATTAGGAGGTGAGTTAACAACCCTATTTAGGAGGCGATTTATCAATATCAATAGGAGGCCATTTAGCAATGACTTTAAGAAATTTTTAGATTGAATTTTTCTGAAGGCAATTTTCAACTCAAGTTAGGTAGCTATTTAAAATTGGTTAATTATGCAATCTAATAAAGTTAAGTAGGCTATATAACATGGTTCAACAAGAATATCTGAATATGTCTTAGGTGCCTTACTCTCTACAAGTTAGTTTGAATAGGTTTCTAAAAGCACTATTTCAGTTTGTTTTAATGCCTTTCATGTTATGCCTAATTAAATTGCCCTTCAGATGATTAGATCTTAGTCAATCATGCTAAATGTCTTAATGTGCCTAATCATTAAAATGATATCATAACATGAATCAAGCTTAAGTATTTAACAATCAAAGGCCTTATAGTGTATTATATATAAAATTGGTTATATGTATAAACTGTATTGGTCAAATCTTAGCAGAAACATGAATATCACTCAAGCTCAACAAAAAGCCCTTGATGATGCTCTTGTTGCCCTGCGGACTGTCTTGCGTTACAAGGAAATGCAACATGAGACTCAAAACAGACATCAAACCGAAAGAAGCTACATTTCAAGTGGTGCTGGATGCTCTTGCTCTCACTCCCTTCTACCATGCATTCCTTATCACTATAGATGTTCCTGCCATTTATATGCAAGAATTTTAGGTAACAGTTTCCGTTCATAAGTCATCCATTAGATTTACGATAAACAAGAAGAAATTCTCTTTCGATGTTGAAATTTTTAGAGAAATTCTCCAGATCCGTCCTAAAATTCTAGGATAAGAGTTTGAAGACCTCCCACTGGAACATGACATTCTCTCTTTTATCAGAGATCTTGGACACACTGGAGACATCACCTATCTTACTGATGTGAATGTTGACTACTTACATTAACCATAGAGAGCATTTGCTACCATCATCAACAAGTGTCTAAGTGGCAAAGAAACTGGAATGGACAAGATTCGTCTGTCCCGTGCTTAAATCCTCTGGGGTATGTTCTATAAGAAGAACATCGACTATGTGTATCTACTCTGGGAATACTTCCTATTCCAGATTGAATACAAAGATGCTAAGAAGACAAACAAGATGTCATATCCCAGATTCACAAAGATCATCATCGATTACTTCATGTCAAAGGATCAGTCTATTTCGAGAAGAAACAAGATGTTTTGGCACACTCCTCGAGATGATACCATGTTTACTTCTATAAGATGTATCTCTAGACATGAAGATAATTAAGTATATGGTTCCATTCTCCCAAAGGAAATAACAAACCAAGCAATGTTGGAATCTAAAGATTACCAGACATACTATGCTTTTGTTCTGGTGAGAAAACTCTAAAGTAAAGTTTACGTTCGGAAAGAAAGCTGATTTTTTCACATCTCCAAGCAAAGGGATTGTTCAAAGTATAAAGGTACCAGGACTAAAGTTCAAATAGCTACGGTGGCTAAAACCTGGACAGAAGAAGTTAAAACTGCAAAGAAGCAAAAAAGCCAAAGGATTAGTTGTTCTATCTGAGGTTGCATTAACTAAAGCTGAACAACTTAAGCTGGCTACCGAAAGAAGCAAGACACAATTTCACAGTTCTCACACAAGTGGCTCAGGTGATAGAGTTGACACTCAGTCAAAGGTTTCTGATGAGCAACAACAAAAGTCTTTTGGTACAGATGAAGGAACTGGTACTAGACCAGGGGTTCTCGATGTACCCATATATGAATCTGAAAGTGAGAAAGAGTCTTGAGGTGACAGTGAAGACGAAGATGACGAAAATGAAAACGATTATGATGATCTAAGTGATGAAGGTGACGATGATAATGATGGTAATAATGGTAATGATGATGATGATGATGATGCTAATGATGATGATGAACAAGAAGGCGATGACACGATTAACGATGATGAAGAGACAGATAGTGATAGAACTGAGCCAGACAATCAAGATTCCTAAACCTCGATCAGTCTACCACCTGATATTATTGAAGAAGAAGAAATGATTGATGATGAATGAAAACGATGTTTAATGATAAGACATATTAGGTCATATAAGGAGTTGTATGAGATGTGAATGTGAATTTGGGTAATTGAAGACACTGGCAATGACCAATGCTGATCAAGGAGCCTCAGAACAACAAAATGTTTCTCAAGAATCAGGGTTTGAGCAAGTAGAGGAAGACGCTCATGTGACTCTTACTCTGGTCCTTGATACACAGAAGGCTGATGAACTTGTACAAAGTTCTTCTGTCTCCTCCGATTTTACAAGCAAGCTCCTAAATCTTGTGAATCCATCTCCAGTTGACAATGAGTGCTTCATTGATGGAAACCTCAGCCCGTCATGCTACGGTAGTTCCTGAAAACACATCCGGTTTTTTTTTTTTTTAATACAAACTATTCATCTCACACCTCGTTCTTTAATCCTCTTCTACAACATGCAACACCAGCTCCAACACCAACAACTTCTGAAGCTACAACCTCATTTACTTCTCTTCCAAACTTCACTTCTGTATTCAAATTCAATGAAAGAGTCACCAACCTGGAAAAAGATCTGTCAGAGATAAAGCAAGTTGACCAATATGCTCAAGCTCTCTCCTCCATTCCTGCTATAGCTGATCGTTACATGGATAACCAACTTGAGGGGAAAAAAACGATAAAATAAGGACATTCAGCACATAATTTGACTGTAGAGAGAAGCTCAAGCTGAGAAAGGGAGTATATAGAAACTCGTTGACGCATCGGTAAGGAGAAGAATCTGAGGGAGTTGAGAATTGGACTTCTCTGGTGATAATTGTCCTTACCGTTGAGTCAACGAGTTCTATATACTCCTTTTTCTCAGCTTGAGCTTCTTCTCTACAGTTAAACTTATATACTTGAATGGTCTTGTTTATCGCTTTTCCAAGTTTGTTATCCATGTAACGATCAACTATAGCAGGAATGGAGGAGAGAGCTTGAGCATACTGGTCAACTTGCTTTATCTCTGACAAATCTTTTTCCAGGTTGGTGACTCTTTCATTGAATTTGTGATACAGAAGTGAAGTTTGGAAGAGAAGTAAATAAGGTTGTAGCTTCAGAAGTTGTTGGTGTTGGAGTTGGTGTTTCTTGTTGTAAAAGAGGATTGAAGAACAAAGGTGGTGGAGGAATAGTTGTAGTGAAACCAGATGTGAATTCAAGAACTACCGTTGCATGACGAGCTGAGGTTTCCATCAATGAAGCAATCTCATTGTCAGCTGGAGATGGATTCTTAAGATTTAGGAGCTTGCTTGTAAAATTGGAGGAGACAGAAAAACTTTGTACAGGTTCATCAGCCTTCTATGTGTCAAGAACCGGAGTAAGTGTCATATGAGCGTCTTTCTCTACTTGCTCAAAACCTGATTCTTAAGAAACATTTTTTTGCTCTGATGCTCCTTGATCAACATTGGTCATTTCAGTGTCTTCATATCCCAAATTCACATTCACATCTTCATACAACTCCTTAGTGACCTCATCATCTTCATCATCATACATCGTTTCTTCATCATAAATCTTTTCTTCTTCTTCTTCATAGTATCCAGTGGTAGACTGATTGAGTTTAGGAATCTTGATTCTGTCTGACTGAGTGCTATCACTATCAGTCTCTTCATCATCTTCATTCGTGTCATCACCTTCTTGTTTATCATCATCATTAGCATCATCATCATCACCATCATTGCCATTATTACCATCATTATAATCGTCACCTTCATCACTTATATCATCATAATCGTTTTCATCATCTTCATCTTCATTGTTACCCCAAGACTCTTTCTCACTTTCAGATTTGTATATGGGTACTTTTGGAACCCCTAGTTTAGTACTAGTGGTATAGTACCAGTTCCTTCGTCTTGAGATGTTGCTCATCAAGAACCTTTGACTGAGTGTCAACTCCATCACCTAAGCCACTTGCATGTGATATGTGAAAGTCTTTCTTTCTTCTTTTGGTAGCCAGCTTCAGTTGTTCATCTTCAATTAATGCAACCTCAAATAAGACAGCTAATCCTTTGGCTTTTAGCTTCTTTGTAGGTTGCTTCTTCTTGTCAGATTTAGACACCTTTGCTTTAGACTTGATTTTGGTACCTTTAGTAGCTTGAACAGGCTTCTGCTTGGGTGATGTATCAAAATCAGCTTTCTTTCAAACGTACTTAGGTTTTAGAGTTTTCTCTCCAGAAGCAAACACGTAGTATGTCTTGTAAGTATTGGATTCCAACATTTCTTGGTTTGTTAGTTCCTTTGGGAGAATGGTACCATATACTTGAGTATCTTCATGTCTGGAGATACATCTCATATAAGTAAACATGGTATCATCTCGAGCAGTGTGCCAAAACATCTTGTTTCTCCTCGAAATAGACTGATCCTTTGACATGAAGTAATCGATGATGATCTTTGTGAATCTAGGGTATGACATCTTATTTGTCTTCTTAGCATCTTTGTATTCAATCTGGAATAGGAAGTCTTCCCAGAGTAGATACACATAGTCGATGTTCTTCTTATAGAACATACCCTATAGGATCTGAGCATGGGACAAACAAATCTTGTCCATTATAGTTTCTTTGCCACTTAGACACTTGTTGATGAAGGTAGCAAATGCGCTCCATGGTTGATGTAAGTAGTCAATATTCACATCAGTGAGATAGGTGATGTCTCCAGTGTGTCTAAGACCTCTGATGAAAGAGAGAATGTCATGTTCCAGTTGGAGGTCTTCAAACTTTTGTCCTGGAATTTTATTACAAAACTAGAGAATTTCTCGAAACATATCAACATCGAGAGAGACTTTCTTCTTATTTATTGTGAATCTGATGGATGACTTATGGACAGAAACTATAGCCCAAAATTCTTGCATATAAATAGCAGGAATATCTGAACTGATCAGGAATGCACGGTAGAAGGGAGTGAGAGCAAGAGCATCCAGCACGACTTGAAATGTAGCTTCTTTTGGTTTGATGTCTGTCTTGAGTCTCATGTTGCATTTCCTGAACTCAAGACGGTCCGCAGGGGCAACAAGAGCATCATCAAGGGCTTTCTGTTGAGCTTGAGTGGTATTCATGTTTCTGCTATGATTTGACTAATACAGTTTATATATAAAACACTATAAGGCCTTTTTATTGTTGAATGCTTAAGCTTGATGCATGCTGTGATATGATTCAAATGATTAGGCACATTAAGGCATTTAGCATTATTGAATAAGATCTAATCATCCGAAGGGAAACTTAATTGGGCATAACGTGAGAGGCATTAAGACAACTGAATTAGTGTTTTGGGGAATCCTATTCAAACTAACTTGTAGAGAATAAGGTAACCTAAGATGTGTTTCGATATTCTTGTTGAACCTCGTTATATAGCCTACTTAACTTGTTTAGGTTGCGAAATTAACCAATTTTAATTAGCTACTTAAAATGAGTTAAACATTGCCTCCAAAAAGATTTAATCTTAAAAATTTCTTAAAGTAAAACATTGCTAAATCGCCTCCTGTTAAATCGCCTCCTATATAAGACTGATAAATCGCCTCCTATATAGGATTGTTAACTCGCTTCCTAAAGGAATTGTTAAATCGCCTCATATATATGATTGATAAATCGCCTTCTATAATGGATTGTTAAATCTCCTCGTGAAGGGGTATTGTTAACTCGCCTTATGAAGGGGTGTTGTTAACTCGCCTTACACAGGCAGTTGATAACTCGCCTTCAAATGTCACAATGTCACAAACATGGATTTTACGAATCAAGAACAGTTCAAATAGCCTTCTTAACAATTGAATAACACTTAGGTACATTTATAACAACACTTAGCCACATAATCATCCAGAACGATCAAACACGAGTATATATATTCATTTTAATACATTCAAGCAAGAAATAACAAACAAAGAATGCCTTTCAAGGCTCAAACACATTCAAAGAAGTAAATACAGATGTTCTAGCATAAATCCCACAAACAAATTACACTAAATCCTAAAAACTAACATTTTCGCAAGCATGAATCATCAAGAACACATTCGTATGATACCCAAATACAAAACTATTTTAATCGAGTGTTCTACACTCCTAAACAAACAAAACCCCTCATTTAATTTGAGATTTTAATCACTTTTTATTTTGACTAACCCTAATTTAAGATTTAAGGATTTCGAGATCAATAGTGGATGAAACTTTAATTCCTTTAAGATATATGTAGTTTAGGAAGTGAGGAATGAGTTTTAAGTTATACCTTTTGCTTGATAATCACTAGAAATGAAGGATTGAAGGTTGGTGATTTCAAATGGGTGAATGGAGGGAAAAAAGTTTTTTTAAGTGTGTGTAAAAGGATGGGGTGGGTGAAAGTATAATAAAACAACTTTCATTTTTGACACTTTTACCCCCCTCTAGTTTAATATCTTATGCATTTGTTATATATAAGTCCTAATAGGTATTTTAAGTTTAACAAATGGGTATTTGTTATATATAAGTCCTAATAGGTATTTGTTATATTTAGTCCTTAATGTTTTAACAAGCATACCTAGAAACTTATATTTGCACATATACTCCCTAAAGGCATAAACACATAATTGTTAAGGCTCACGTAAGCTAAACTTAATTAACTCCCCTTTAATTGTTAACCCGTTATTGTTTAAAACCTTTCCTTTATCACAAGCAGATTTTATGAAGAATAAATTTGATATTTTCTCCCCCTCAAACAATGACCCGTTTTCTATTGAAAGAGTTGTAGTCGTTGTTTGAGTGGTCAAATGTCTTTGAAAAGCATTTTCGGATGAATTAATGTTTATTTTGAAAATCCAACACCATGAAAAATAAGATTTCTCTTATTTTGACACATAAGCGCATTGACATGTACACTTATGGAATATAGGAAGCACGGGTTGTGATGAAAAGTAATCATAAGTCTTTGCATGGTCATAAAGTAGACCATGCCCGAGAATAAATTCTTGTTATGAGGACAAGTTTTCTTTTTGAAATACTTGCCTTTAAGATGATGACCGGGTTGCTATTTGAAATAATAGCAAGCCATTTTTGACATATTTTGAAAACATTTAAACTTCTGCTCGAACTTCATTTACAGCCTCGTATCATTATTAAATGACATTTCTAAGACCGTAAACGTTATCGATTTTTAAAATACATGCCAGAGATACATATTTTTATATTTTTCTAAATTTTTTATTTTTTATTTTGTTTTTGTAAAATTTATATTAAAAGAAAATATTTTTGTGTTTTTATGTTTTCTTATGTACATATAATACGAAATATGAGTTACCACTATCACTCGTCTGTTTCCTTTGCCAGACGTTTCAACGTTTCCAGAGACATGCTTCTCATACCGAGCTTTTCGTTCAAGAAGTTGAATCTTTCTCTTGGTAAAGGTTTGGTGAAGATGTCAGCCAGTTGGTATTCAGTCCGGACAAAGTATAGCTCTACGATTCCATTTTCCACTTGCTCCTATATAAAATGGTAGAGAACATCGATGTGCTTGGCTCGTAAGTGTTGAACATTGTTGCAGCATAGAGCAATCGCACTCTTGTTGTCGCAGTACAAATGAATCTTGTTGAATTGAAAGCCATAGTCTATTAGCTGTGAACGCATCCATAGGATTTGAGCACAACACCCAAATAAAGCAATATATTCAACCTCTGTACTCGAGATGGCAGTGCACTTTTGCTTCTTTGAAGACCAGCTAACAAGTTTATCACCTAAGAATTGAGCACTTCCTGATGTACTGCGTCTAGTGTCCTGACACCCTGCATGATCTGCATCTGCATATGCTGTCATAGACATACTGGTATCCTTCGAGTACCAGAGACCCATGTTAATGGTTCCCTTTAGGTATCGAAAGATCCGCTTAACCGCATTTAAGTGCTTTTCGGTAGGCTTTGCCTGATACCGGGCATATAAGTAGACTGCTTAAATAAGGTCTGGTCTACTAGATGTCAAATACATGAGGGAGCCAATCATGCCACTGTAAAGTGTAGCATCAACTAGATTCCTCTGTAGATCTTTATCTAGTTTACTCTTTTCTACCATAGGTGTGTCTACAGAATCACTAGTTAGCATATCATGTTTTTTATTAATTTCATAAGTATATTTAGATTGGTTTATAAAGATGCCTCTAGGACTTTAAGAAAATTGTAATCCTAAAAAGAATGACATCTGCCCCATCATTGACATCCTAAACTTAGTGGTCATCTGATTAGCAAACTCATTACACATGTCAGTATTAGTGGATGCAAATATTATATCATTAACATAAATTTTGTACCCAGTAATAGTAGTTCTAGCTTTGCCGTGTGAAGAGTGTTGGATCAACTGCACCTTTGGAGAAATATTGTGAGATTAGGAAGCTTGACAGGATGTCGTACCATACACGTGGTGCTTGTTTGAGACCGTGGAGGGCCTTTTTGAGCTTGTACACATGCGATGGGTTGTCCTGATCAACAAATCCTTCTGGTTGAGAAACGTAGACCTCTTCTTTGAGCTCGCCATTTAAGAAAGCCGTTTTGATGTCCATTTGGTAGATCATCATATTCTTATGAGCGGCATTTGCTATGAAGATACAGATGGCCTCTATTCTAGCAACCGGTGCGAATGATTCCTCAAAATCGATTCCCTCTTCTTGTCTGAATCCTTATGCAACTAGTCTAGCCTTATTATTTATTACCCCGCCAAATTCATCCGTCTTGACCTTATAAATCCACTTTAGTTTGATCAAAAGAACTTTATCTGGACACGGCACCAATTCTCAAACTTCTAGTCTTTGAAATTCATGAATTTCTTCTTGCATTGCATCGATCCAAGACAGTTCGGACTGTGGCATTCAAACAAACTTGAATATTTTTGATGCATTTAATGATGGCCTCAGGAGCTTCATCTTTTGTCCTCAAAAATCTAACCCAAGTAAATCTTGAGTAATCATCAACAATCACTAAGATATACCTTTTCCTGCTAATACTCGCCACACGCATCGGGCCATACAAATCCATATATAAAATATATAGTTTCTCCTGGTTAGTGTCTTCATCTTTGGGTTGATGAGAGGATTTCTTGCTTTTACCTAATGCACATGTTGAACACAGATGATCTTTCTGAAATTTAAGCCTTGGAATGCCTCGTGTAAGACCGTCTTTAGCTAGCTTGTTAAGAGTATCGAAAGTTTTTTTTTTGAACGGGGGGGGAAATTGTTGTGATAAACCGACGGTGCCATAACCAGCTCTTAGTCTTTGACGCTTTGGATAGAAGACAGATCAGAGATGTTTTAAACATGTCATCAAGAGATATTGTGTACAAATTTATGTCTCGGGATCCGGAAAGTAGATTAAACAATTCTAAATTCGAATAAAGCAATGTGTTTTTTCCAAAAAACAACTTCAAGATTCGCGTCGCAAAATTGACCAACAAAAAACAAGTTATGTCCAAACCCCTCGACGTAGTATACTCTTGAATAGTTATCTTTTCCAGCTATTAGTTTTCCAGGTACCACCATGTAGGAGGCGGAATTGTGGGGCATGAGGCAGGTTGAGTTAGGTTCCGTGGTTTGGGTCGTTGATTGGATGGCTGCGCCTCCTAATGGGTCCCCGAGAGCGGTGCCCTGTTGTCATATGTTTCAAAAATCCTGGAGTTGTCCACGATTACCAGGAAACAATCTGGACAACACGCTGTCTATGACAAAATAGAAGATATGACGACGGATTATATTTAGCATTAGATCCCCAAGTTGTGATTCGGGTCGCAAATGTGACGTTTGCGATTCTTGAGATATGGTATCTTATCCTTTTTACTCGAAACCTTACATTTTTAAACATTTTTGGGCTTCCTGGTGTAGTCTTTATGCTCTGGTTTTTGTGTTTCAACTGCAGTGGGAGGAAGTAGGTTTTCTTTAGGTGGCAATACGTTAGCTGAAAGTAGTTCCTAGTTTATAAAGGGCCAACACGACCATTACCATAAGATACGTATTAGCGTGAAAGGTTTGAATGTTGGTTTCTACTTATAGTCCTACTTTTGTGTCATATATAATGACTATTGGTTTCTAAATTTTTGTTTTTTATTTTTCTTAGCTGATTTAGCCATATGGCTATTCACATTTCTCCACAAAATCAAGATGACACATATCCTGAACATCTTCAATATATATTTTACTTAACAAGTTGCACCCAATATAGGTTCTGATGTTCACATTGTTTTACAGTGTCTCACATGCTTAAACATTAACCATCCAATAGAAACTTAAACTAACAGTAGTAATAAACAACTAGCAGTAGTAATGAAACCTTTCATCTCAAGTGGTGCATGAACAAATCATGATGGTTAAACACTTTGTCAATAAGCTTCCCTTGAAACCAATATGTTAACCATTTCTTGAATCTTTAATTCTGTAGGCTCTATGTAATGATTACTTGATGAAGAAAATTAAGTATAATGAACTTGATGTAGAAGTAGATTAACCAAAACTTGTGTCTTATGTCTTGTACTATCCATGTGACTCTAAACTTATATGTAGACCAAAGTATAAGTAGACCACAATCTCTTGACAAAATCCTCAACTATAATGAGACACTAAGCACAACAACGTAACTCCTTAAAGTGATAGCAAATGTGAGCATTGAGCACCATAAGAGAAATCACACATTGCTAGATTTTGCAAGTCTTCGTAAACACCATATAAAATGAACAAGTTATCTTTAAACGTTATAAGTCGTTTAAGATATGATAAGAACACGTACCCAGTAATTCCACTTTGTCGTCATATAAGTCATAAACAATCATCTCCGTAACCAATTAATTCAAACAATTCAAGAAACTAGCCTTTTTGTCATTTTAGTTCAATTTCAAACAACATTCTGCTTTCCTACAATCAATTTTGCCCTTGTCTTGTATACGAATATTCAGCCCAAACTTTCAGTGATAAAGCTATCCACTTGCTAGCAGTACTAATACCATACCAACAGTAGCTTTAAGTATATAAGTAGTATTAATCATGAGAGCACTAACCTTGGCAGCATAAACATATACTAGCAGCATTAAAAATATACGAACAGCACTAAGTTCCTACAAGCAGCATTAATAGTGTATTGGCAGCATTAAGTTGTATTCGAATCCAATCAACACAAACATGTATTCGAACAGCATCAACAAGAAGCACTAATCTTGACTTGTATCATCTTTGGCAGCACGTATATACATCAACTAGCAACATTAAGTCTTGGCAGAACACACGAAGCATAAACCATATAACAAGCAACAGTACTAAACTGTGTTAGGATCGTTTAAGCTCAGTTTGTTTAGAACTTATATCTAGGATTAACAATAACAGTGATAACAATATGCAGCGGAATATAAATAAAAACATCAATGTTATTGAACAAGGTTTTATTACCATACTTTTACTCCTAGCCCCAATTCTATATGATCAGTATAGAACGGTTACAACTAATCTATAACAAGATCAATGAAACGTTGACCTTGAGGCTACACCAACCAACTAGATGTCTACATTGTTTACATATACACTTTGCACACCCACACGTTTTCTGGTGTTCACAAAACCACACCTAAACCCAATACCTAATATCTCTTTATATACTAGAGATATTTAGGTTTACAAAGGAATAAGCATAAAGATATTAATAAATCTTTTAAACATTTAAGTTTATCTTTTGAATCTTTATCTACTTTGAATTGAGTCATACTGCTCTTTAAAAACCTGTTTCACATGATTAATTTCTTTACAAAGACGCTCGTTTTCCAAAACCAATTTTGCCACAATATTTTCTAGTTCCACATTTTTGTTCTCTATTTCACAATAATTATAATTGACATTCTCTTCCTTGGACTTTTCTCTCATTGATTTTATAATTTCCTTCAACTTACAAATGGTAGTGTCCTTGTCTTGTAGCTGAGCTTTCAAATCATTATTTTCAAAAAAAATTGGAATTTCAAGAGCATTTTGATTATCACAAGATTTATGCTTTTGAAAAATTTCTTGATTAAGTTGTATTAACAATTTAAGAGAAATACAATGTTTTTCAAGTTGTGAGTAACTTTTCAAACGATCATTATGCGCATTTTGTGATTTCAAAAGCTCGGCCTCAAGATTGAAACACTTATCACAAGATTCATTTCTCTCTCTATCCAAATTCACAGATTCACCAAAAAAAGACATAGAATTTATCACAGTTAAAAGAACATCTTGAGACATGATTTGTTGTAAGAGTCGATCATTTTCCAAAAGTAATTCTTTCTTAGCAATTTCCAAACATTGTTTGTCAACTAAAGACTGTTGAACAGCAGCGTCCATTTGGTCAAAAACTGTCTGTACTTCCATTATTTCATTTAGAAGATCTTTATCAAACACATTGAAGATGTCTTTTAAAGATTTTAGAAATGGAATAATTTCATTGTTAAAAACAGCTTTAGTATGTTCAAACCCCCATTCACCTTCTGTACGAGCATCAGGTGTAGTCCTTATCTTCACCACATTGTCAAACCTGGCAAGGTGAAATTTAAGCTTTTTAAGGCTTTCATTCACCAAGCTTACCTTAGGAAGTTCCTTAGGAGCTTCTATTTTGACAGGTGATGCATCAGAAGGTTTACTGGTAGGATTGGACATACGCAACCAGAAAGCTTGTTCAGCCGACAATTCTTGTTGTGGAGTAAAACGTTTCCCAAAATCATCAGATAGTCTATTTAATTTTTCATAATCAATAGGTTTATGAGAAATGTTTTGTTTAATGGCCTCTGGATCCTTTTCTTTTTCAGACATTTTTGATCGACTCTCTTCTTCCAAAATCAATGTTTCCTCATCATCAATCACAGGCATAGCAACATGTTTATCAGAAATAACAATACCATCATACAAGGTGGTTTTATCGCTGAGGCTTTCTTAGTAAAACGGATTTGGTATAACCTTGAGCTTGTTTATGTGTAATTATCTTACAAAGCTTTTGGCTTAGTCAACATGTGCATGTTTGAGCGATTCGACACACTTTAAAAATAAATTTATCAGTTCCTTAATCTTCTTTACCAAATCAATTTCATTTTCCATATATTTTTTTTCTTTTTCTTTGGATTTAATTTGGAAAACTATACAAGTTTTGAATAAAGATTCCTTTTCTTTGATTTGTTTAGAAAGATTTTGCTCAAGTGAGTCAACTTGTTCTTTGAGTGCAAGTTTCTCTCTAATCATATCATTCATATGAGAATCAATCATTTTTTCATGACAGCTTAAATCAGTATTAAGACGTTGTTTAAAAGTTTTAACCCTTTCCTTATATCTCTCAAGCTTAGCGGTTATTGTTTCATTATTTTGTTCCTTATTAGCCTTTTCCCAATTATTTACAAGATTAATCATTTGTTCGTACATTTGTTCAATCACAGATAAAATCATTGAATCTTGTTGTGCCTGCAAATTAGTATCTTGAACAGTTGCATGTTGTGTTTCGTGTAAATATTGAGAATATGGAATGATATTGCTATCATAGGATATCTCATTTTTTGTAAAATCCATAAATGATAATTGTTCCCCCCCCCCCCCTTTTACGAATCCTGCAAATGACATGCAACTTTCGAATATCCATATCAGTTCAGAGATGTTTCAGATATTAGGTACCTTGAGATAATGTTGACCATGAATTGAAATGTTGGGCCATAAGAACAACGCTTGTAGTAGTCGAGAGATCATCACAGTCAGTGACATAGTTTGGATCCTCAGTCTAGATAAGCAGCCATTATGAGGAGATGATTGTCTTGAGCTTGACCTGCTGGGAATTCTGGATCTGCAAGAAAATACGGAGTTTGCTCCTTCATCAGAATTTGTCAGCTTCCTGTGGCTTGTACTAACGTAGCTTTCTCCTTATACCATGCTGCATTCCTTGGTCGCTTAGGCTGAGTGTATTGCCTAGCCATATGTTCTTCACCTTGGCAGTTGTATCATTTAACAACTCTTGCCTGTCCACTTGTAGTATTTCCTCTTGAACTAGTAGCATTTCCCTTATACTTAGTACCATAATAATTTTGCCCTTGTCTCCCCTAAACTTGTGTCTGCAATTTGTGTAGTAAGTGTTGTCTTGAATAGTGGCTTGGTTTCTTGGATTAGAGGAAGTTCTGAGTTGATTATTGGTAGAAGGGAACCTTGAAGAAGCTACAACGGTTAGAAAAGCCATTGCTTTATTGAGACAAGCAATTGGATCATCTCCAGGAGAACACAAGAACAACAAAACCTGAGTCTATAAACGATGACTCAGTCATAAGTTGTGTAGGAGCTTGAGGTGATTGATAAGAAACTTATGGAATTACTTGTGGAACAGTTAAGGTTTGATGATTCATTTGAGACTGAAATGTTATGTGATGGTGGATGGATGATTGATTGAATTGAGTTGGGTTAGTGATGGATTATGAGATGTGTAATGTTGATGTGGGTTGAATTTGAACATGATGTGATGGTGAAAACTGTTGTTGAAGTTGAGGATTGTTGTATGAAGACTAATAAGTGTTGAAGTGAGGTGGTGTCATCTGCTGATTTGCAACAAATGCAAGTGGATCTTGATTGCGTTCACGCATAAGACGAACTTCATTTGCATGGAGTTCGTGTTGTTCAAGATATGCATGAAGTTGATTTAATTTGGAGGTATGCAAATATTTTAACACGCTGACATCAGTCACAAACTACTCCATTTCAGGTGGAAGACTGTTAAGAACTTAGTATTAACTTTGTATTGCTCCATTTATTTAGTAGAGATGTTTATATAGTTAATCAGCTAAGGAAATCTAAAGTAATACAGTGTGAAGGATTCCCCCTTGTGTGAGTAAACTTTCAAAATGATCCATACACGAATCACAATTTTACCATCTCTTTCCTGCTTTATCAAAGATATGGTACCGTGCATTAGTAATGAACTCTCTCGTATAATCTTTAGCAACTTGTGATGATTTCCAAGTGAATGATGCCGCAGGAAACTTAAAGAATGATATTGGTAGATTTCATAACAAAATCAGCTTGAATTTTCTCAGCAGCAGATAATTCAACATATTTCTTTGTTGTGATCACACCGTTCTCTTTAACCGTAGGCTAAATGAGAGGACCATGTTCAACTGATTCAAGTATCATTCTTTCCGAGCTCTCTGTTTGTTTTGCATGTATAATTCCATTCGACTTTTACAAGAATCATAAGGTCCTTGTCCACATAGTGGATGATTGTAGCCACGGAGGAGTATCATGTACTCAGCAGAGTATATTCTGTTGTCCACAGTGAACATTAAAAAAAAAATTTTTAAAAAATTTTTGGTGGGAAAAAAATCCTTTCAATTACAATGTGATAAGATAAAATGGTCGTACAGTGATTGGAGGTTATTGTGTTAAAGTAAGTTTTGTTTAATGAAGTTGAGTCTATCGGAATACACGAGATTTTACAATTCTTGATAAAACCGGGAAATCAAGCTTTCACGGGATTTTACAGATCAAAGAACAACCGTATAATTCACCTAATGAACGTGTATAGTTCTCCCTTGAAAAACGTATAAATCGCCCTTCTAAATATACACGTATAATTCGCCCTTGGAAATAATACATATAAACTGCCTTCACAAAATATACGTATAATTCGCATTTGTAAAAGAACGTTAACATCGCCTTACAATTAAAACGTATATATAAGTCGCCTTTGTTACGAAAAACGTATAAATACGCCTTTAAAAACGAACGTATAAAATCGCCTGAAAGCTTCGTTATAATCGCCTGACTAAAAGATAGTATAATTCGCCACTATAGGAAACGTATAAATCGCTGAAGGAAATAAATACGTATTATTCGCCTATGTGTCTTAATTCGCCAACATTGTTCGAAACTCAAAATATAACTCTTAAAAAGAACTCAATTTGACGTTTTTACCATATTTTTCTGGTACTTCTTACCTATTTAAGCAGTATAGAACCTTAAAAAGGACAAACTTTAACGTTTTAGACTCGAAAAATTTCTCTAAATCAAGATTCTTGTATCAAAACCTCTTTTTAACAAAACGACTCAAAAAAGATGATATTTTTTTATGGTTTTTGAAAGATTTTCTTGTACTTCTAGTCTATACTAAGATAACTAAGAAAGAAAGTTAAAAGCTTTATGGTTTTTAAACCCTCAAAAAGTGAAAACTTTTTGAATGGATTCGAACAAAAAACACTAGTAAAACGAGTAGACAAAAAGCACACAAAACTTACACAAACACCCCATGGCTCTTGATACCAATTGTATAATATCTTAACACGTGTATGATAGGATTCACTTAGGGTTTTAGAGAAGGAAAGAGATGGTTAGATGAACACTTAGAGAGAGAAAGTAAAAATGAAATATTAGATTAGTGTAATGTGAGAAAATGAACAACTAACACCCTCTCCATGTGTGAAGAGGGTTTATATATGTCTTACTAAGGCCGCCATGGGCCCTTAGTGGGCTTGTCCATGGGCCTTTGGCCCGGTTAGCTTACTAGCATAACATTACTAATTTACTCGAGCTATGACTACCTATATTGGAAGTGACTGATACTTTTCCGTATTTCTAACAGTAGTACTCAGTGTTACACGTAGATGACGATGTGGATAATTTCAAGAGGTGTTGTACTTCTTATACTCTTCTGGTTGAGTATAGAGTATTTATAGATTTAATCTTGCACCGCTCTTCAATCAACACAGTGCAAGATTACGTACAAATTTGAGGAGATTCTACTTCATTTTCAAATTTGGTATATCGGGTTTACATTCACCAAGTGGTCACAACAAAAGCGAAAGAAATACGTGGGGGGAGGTTAGTAAGTTAGCCAGGAGTTTTAAATGTTGAGGATGTAATCATCAATTCTTACGGGATACTATTGTGCTATCCACAACATTGGTCTTCAAATCTAAGCAAAAATTCAAAAGATCTCAACGACATTCATATACAAGACCTTGATTATACAGTTTTATTTGATCTTGCTTCTTCTCCTCTATGGTTTTGGAAGGACAAGAGAGTATTGGGTTCGTTTGGAAATTCAAGATTGTGCTAAAGACAAGAACTTCTTGAGTTATAGACGTAACATAATGATGCTTCGAGAGTTCGCAACCATCATAGGGGAAATGTGTACATCGGACTTAGTTGACTTTAATCGTTACAATGTCAACTTCAAGGGATAGTAGTGTATACTACTTATTGTATGGTTTATGAAGTATTTCCTGCATAACATGAGAAGAACTGTTGCTGATTTCTTGCATGTACCCCCGAACGAATATTCACCAAGACCCAATGACAAAAAAGCAGTAGTATATGGTGTGGATTTTCTTCTATACAATTTTGCTGTGCACTTTAATGACAATAGAAGACTATGCGGGCAACATTAATGTTTCAGAATTTTCTCAAGATAGGGATGTTGGTTTGGGGGGAAGCTGATTCAGAAACTTCGCCAAAAAGAAGTCTAAGAAAAAGCTTTTCAAGACATGATGCATGAATTGGGGGAGAAGTTAATCCAAACTCATGCATACTACAATTGGTTCTGTACAAGTAAAGACATGAGATCCAAGATGGCAGTACAAGTTCAAGACCAAGGAGAACTCAAAGACATCTTCAGCTTTGGAACCGCTTTGGAAGACGTTATTTTTTTATGTGTTGTACTTTGTACTTGTAGGAAAACATTGTAAGTAATTGTATGTCCAGTATTGGGGGAAGATTGGTTAACCTGAAAATTTTTGGGATTATTCGGAATTACATTAGTAATCCACTAGCAAGACTCGCAAGGGAGTAGGAATTTGTTAGGTTAGTTTAGTTTCCTTGTCTTGACTATAAATACTCCCCTCCATAATTCCATGGAGGGGTTTGAGGATTTCATTTGTATCATTTCACCAAGTGTGATTGTTGTGTGTTCTTTCTTCTTTCTAAAACACTACACATTTTCCTTTTTTCTCTCTCTAATTAATATGGCTAAGTATCTTGTTTAATCCTCTCCAACTCTGGATCGATCTAGTTAGTGTTTCTTTTGGTTTACGGTTTGACAACTTAATATATCATCCAAGATATTCAAGTATCTTTAACTTGCAATCATAAACGTTAAAGGTCATATCTGAAAAATCCTCTTATTCAGCCTTTTTAACAACATTAGTGTTAATACAAATAAACCGGTTAAAACAAAACGTTTTTACAATCAACTTAAACTAAGGTTTTATTAATGACAAAACATATTCATTCTTCCCAACCATTCTTCTCAAACCTCTTATCATCACAAAACATGATCTCTTTACTATTTTCCATCTTTGTAGAAGAACATGCAGCTTGAAAAAGTATACAAAATCTTTTAAAACCCTAACTTTACACAAATTAATCTTACACTTTTTAATTTAATTATTTCATTTTGTATATAATCAAATGCAGCAAATCCAAGGAAAATCTCATAAGATTACACAAGATTTCTCAAGAGCTAGGTTATCAAAGTTTTAAAATAAATTGTATTTTAATCTTTAAACGATTATGGATTCGGAAAACTACAAAGAAGGTCAATCTATGCAACGACCACCTCTCTTCGAGGCAAATTGTTTTATTTATTGGAAAAATCATTTTGAAACTTACGTGAAGTCTAAGGATGTTGATCTTTGGTATATCATTGTTCATGGTAACTATAAACCTACCACCAAAGACAACGATGGCAAGGATGTTGTTACACCATATGAAAAGCTTGATGAAAATCAAAAGAAAATGCTTTCCAAAAATGATGAAACTAAAATGGTTTTATATAATGCTTTACCTAAAAAGGAATATGAAAGAATTTTCATGTGTGACACGGCTCAAAATGTTTGGGATTCTTTAATAACTACTCATCAAGGCAACAAACAAGTTAAAGATAATAAAATAGACCTTTTTATTCAAAAATATGAGGAATTTTCAATTACCGATGATGAAACCATTGATTGTGCCTTTTGTAGATTTAATACCATCATTACTTCTCTTAAAGCACTTGATGAATCTTTTTTAAGTCGTAACCATGTCAGGAAATTCTTGAGGGCTCTTCCATTAAAATGGCGACCAAAGGTAACGGCGATAGAGGAATCTAAAGACTTGTCAAAGCTATCTCTAGTAGATGACTTGTTGGCACTCAAAGTCTATGAGGTAGTCTTGAGAAAGGGATTGGAGATTGAAAGAACAAGAAGAAAAAGTAAAATCTCTCGCATTAAAGCAAAAACAAGTCTTGAGTGATGATGATACATTCTTCTTCGGATACAATGATGAGGGAATATGCAATAGACTGTAAGAGATTTCATAGAAATTCTTTATAAAGAAGAGAATTTGTCTGAAACATTATGATGGAACAAAAGAAACTTTCAAAAAAATTCAAGAGAGGGAAAAGGGACGATCGAGATGCTTCAAGTGTGGTGATCCAAATCACTTCATTAGCGATTGTCCTAAAAACTATTCCAGTGAACAAAAGGCATTCGTTGTCGGAAGTTTGAGCGATAGTAGAGATGACTCAAAGAAAGAAGAGATTTGTCTCATCGGTCACTCAAACAAGGTACTATCTGTACCACCCCCAAATTGAGTCGCAGCGAAATAAGGGTCCGGGGCGTGTTACTTCTTAGATCAATAACACAAGATATATACAGAACGTACCAATAGTCATTTTAAGAGCTACATTGGATTTAACAATACTGTTTGATACAAATAGCCCGAGCTTTAACTTATTCATTGTTATTATTTACAAAAGATAATGGTTCCTAAACACGATGAGTATCTCAAACACATGCAACCTAAAATCTTTAGCAAGACATCCTCAAAACTATATCACCAATGTAATCTTTGGCACCTTATGCTTACTGATTACTGTGAAAAACATTTCTTTAAAACGTCAACAATGATGTGGTGATTCATAGGTTTGATAAATCGTATATTGTAGGACCACAAGATTTCCCAAGTGTATGATAATGCAACAGATGCAAACATCATATAAATGTAATTACGTTGCCCTAAGCTCATGACACTGAAGCTCGACATAAATGAATACCATATAAATGGCCTACATTGCCCGTAATGATGTTCTAACCCGCAACATCCTATGTTCGACATGGTATACGTTCGTTTGCTAAGTGTAGCTAATCACTGAAGGGTGATGTCAATCCTAATAGATCATTCAATAAACATTAGCGCTCACAATCAGGTAATTGCTGTCATGATAATGGGCTGAATTGGGTTATCGTACTTAGGCAATCGTAAAATCATATCATTAAAATTAAACCACTTGTGTCCAGTTATAAAACAGTGCTTGTATTTCCACCCAATACTTTGTAAAAGTCAAAATCATGTTAAACTAGGGGGCTTATGAACTCACCTTGAGTGAGCGAATAACAAGTATATCACAGATTAGCGTCTACAAAAATCGGTCAGATGCAACATATCTTAATTTAACGGTTGTATAAGTACTAATCACTATTGGGTAAATTACTAACCATGCATAGTTCTAATAATAGCTAATCACATCTAATTGTCTTGTTGGAAAAATTGTGTTTAATAAGTTAAAACGTTTATATTTCCCGTTGTAGTAAAACTGATGTAACTTTCGCGTTTTAAGCCCGATTTTGACGTTTCTGTATGCATGCTTTGTTTTAGGTAGAGTTATTCATTATTTTTTGACATTTTCATATTTTTAGTCCACTGATGAACAGTCACTTTTTATGTTCACACCAGTTACAAAAGTTATTTTTCTAGTTTTAGTTATCGTAAAACCCGTAAACGTCGTATTTTATTCGTTATAGCTCCGTTTTTAGCGTTTCTTTCGATCTCGTTCTCGTATATTGAAAGTTTATTTATTTATGAGGTGTACAAAAATAAATGTTTCTGTCATGAACAGTAACTTTTATAAAAATAGTTTTATAAAAGTATTAATTGTCGTAAACTCGCGAAATTCATAACTCATTCGTTATTAATTCAAAAATCTCGTTTCTTATCATTTTGGAATCCTAAAAATATGTGTAATCTGTTAAAAATACTAAACTTTCTGTTTTATATAATTTTTATAAATTGTTTTATAAAAATTCTTTTATAAATCCGTTTATTTATCGTATAACTTGTTTTTACCGTAACTTTTTCGTTATTTATCCGTTTTTCAAGTTTCTTAGCTTTTTGGAATCGTCATGAGACGTACTATTTTATAAAAATATAAAATGGGCAGGTTGTATGTCGAATTAAAACAGAAAGTTAGGATGTCTTTCTTGATTCCATATGTAAACTTTGTTTCTATAACTTTCCACTTTGTATTTTTCCATAAGTCTTTTATACTATATATATATTATATGTCTTACATATAATAAAGTCTATTAGTCCATCATTATCCTCCCCCCCCCCCCCCCCCCCCCCCCCCCCCCCCCATATGTCCAAATACACTGGAGTATAAACAAGTTTATCAAGTTGATTATAAACCATTACTTCTAGCTTTTCATGTAAATCTTTAAAAAATCCCTAATTCTTTCATTAACACTTTTTAAGCTTAACAAGGTTGTTCATCACGATATTTTCCTTATAAACCTTATTTTTGTGTTCATATAACATCCCTAAAAGTCCATAAAACAAGTATTAACATGTCATTGCTTTACTTTTACTTGTAAACATATTAAGTTAACTTTATAAACCTCTAATTTGTACTAATCATTTTTACACTTATCCATCAGGGTATAACACTTATAGATCCATTTTACATGAATATTATCAACCTAATATCATAAGAAAAAGTGTACAAAAGCATATACAATGTAAAAAATTCCCTTTTACATGGTTCAAAAGTCTTAAATGGTGATTTTTCAATATAGAAATCATATACATATAAATTCATGAAATGAAAAGAGAAAGGTTTGAGGTAACCTTAGTGATGGAATGGATGATGATGAAGAGAGATATGTGCTAAACCTTGTTTAGTTCTTTTAAACCCAAGCTAGAAGTATGAAAACCCTAATTCAATATGAAACCTCAATATGATTTCTTTGTTTCAACTTGTAAACCCTTTTAACCAACCTTGCAAACAACTTAGGACATTTAGATTTGATATGAGAATGTGTAAATAAGTGATAGAAAAATTTTGTATGGATTGTGTGGGAGGGCTTTTTGAGCAGTGGCTTATTGCAAGAGAGAAAGAGAGATAGTTGTGAATTTTATCAAGGAAATGGCTTGTGTGTTTCTATCTTCAAAGGTGTAAGACTTATATGTACTAAGTGGTTACTAAAGTGTATAAAACAAAGACCAAATATCTTATGGTCAAGGGGGGGCGTCACATTTGGTGAAATAGGGATGACTAGTGATATAAATCACTAGTCATGATAGAAGTCTTACCATCCCATGCTTGCACATTACCTTGATTAATTACTTTTGTCTTTATGTTCCCTAAGATGGATATGAGTTCATGGATTTAAGGGATGTGCTAGCTAGATATTTTCTTGATGTAAAAATGTGTAAGTATTTCTTGAAATGTAGAAAGTGTCTTTACTAGTTGTTGAATGTACATAGCAAGTTGCAAGACTTTGAGATATTTTCTTGTGTATATCTCTATTAATCCGGCCATGGTATGATATATATGATGATATTTAGTAAATTTTAGGTATTGGGTACAAATGTGGGTATTTTTTGAAGCGTAGAAAAGTTTTGGTGGTTCCGGGTATGCCGTAAACACTTTACATAACCAATAAAAATAAAATGAAAAAAGTTAATAATTATCCTCAAAATAATTACCTAACACTTGCTTGAGGTAAACATTTAATTGTTTGATGCCCGTTTACATTGAATGATTATTTTTAGCTTACTCGATTTAACTTAACAATTACGATTTAAAGCAAACGCGTACATTACTAAAAATACTTAGTGAATTTATTGACGACGTCAATGACCCGAAAACACGGGGTGTTATAGTCTCCCCCTGTTAAGTGAGCCTTGTCCTCAAGGCTTAAGACGCGGTACTTGACGACGGTGCGGTCTTTGTGAACAGATGTGGGTATTTCTTCCGGAATTGATCTTTGCGTTCCCATGTGAACTCAGGACCTCTCCTGGAGTTCCATCAAACCTTGACTAGTGGAATGCGGCTTCGCTTCAACCGTTTAACTTCACGGTCCATAATTTCTACCGGCTCCTCGACAAATTGAAGTTTGTCATCAAAGTGATGTCTATCCAACGGAACTGCTAATGGTTCGTTGGCATAGCACTTTTTCAAGTTGGATACATGGAACGTATTGTGTACCCTGCTCAGCTCTTACGGAAGCTCAAGCTTGTAAGCAAACTCTCCAACCTTTTCTAACACCTTGAAAGGTCCAACATACCTAGGGTTCAACTTCCCCCGTTTGCCAAAACGTACGACCCCTTTCCAAGGCGAAACTTTAAGCATAACTTTATCCCCAACCTAAAATTCCATCGATTTATGCTTTAAATCCGCGTAACTCTTTTGTCGATCGTGAGCAGCTTGCATTCTCTGCTTGATTTGAACGATCTTCTCAGTTGTTTCTTGCACTATTTCTGGACCAGTGAGTTGAAGTTCTCCAACCTCGGCCCAACAAACGGGTGAATGACACTTTCGACCGTAAAGTGCTTCGAATGGTGCGGCCTTAATGCTAGTGTGATAGCTATTGTTATATGAGAACTCGACTAATGGCAAATGGTTAACCCAACCCTTTCCAAAGTCGATTGCACAAGCACGCAACATATCCTCAAGAGTTTGAATGGTCCTCTCGCTTTGCCCGTCTGTTTGTGGATAATACGCAGTACTCATATCCAGACTAGTACCCAAAGCATTCTGAAGTGACCTCCAGAAATTTGATGCGAACCTAGGGTCACGATCACAAATAATCGAGAGAGGTATTCCATGCCTCGTGACCACCTCCTTTAGGTACATTCTTGTAAGTTTATCCATCGGATCAGTCTCTCTCATCGGTACAAAGATTTCGGACTTAGTGAGTCAGTCAACAATCACCTAAATAGTGTCGTAGCCTTGTGACGACTTAGGAAGCTTCGTGACAAAATCTATGGTGATGTTGTCCCACTTACATTGAGGTATATCAGGTTGTACCAACAATCCTGATGGCCTTTGATGTTCTGCCATGACCTTGGCACAAGTCAAACATTTGCTAACATAGGTGGCGATGTTTGCCTTCATATTGGGCCACCAATATAGCTTTTTCATGTCTTGGTACATCTTTTCAGAACCCGAATGGATAGAATACTTTGACTTGTGGGACTCGTGCATGATCACAGTCCTCAAATCACCATAGCATGGTAACCAACTCCTGCCATTGAAGCATAGAGTTCCATCCGCATGGGGTTCTAACTTTTCCGTTCTAAATTTCTCCGGATCTTTAGAATTTTCAAGTAACATACCTCCAACATCTACGTTCTTAATGTTCTCTGGTTTTCGTGCTTCAGTTTGAGCATCCATAATTTGTTTGGGGAGATTCAAACCTATAGTCATGACTAAGGCTCGAATCCTTAATGGTGGCTCTCGTTCCTTCCTGCTCAAGGCGTCAGCGACAACATTTGCTTTCCCTGGGTGATAACGAATCTCGCAATCGTAATCACTAAGCAATTCTAACCAACGACGTTGCCTCATATTCAGTTCCTTTTGATTAAGAATGTGTTGTAGACTCTTGTGATCCATGAACACCGTACACTTGGTTCCGTACAAATAGTATCACCAGAGTTTCAGAGAAAACACTACCGCTCCAAGTTCTAAATCATAAGTCGTATAGTTCTTCTCATGAATTTTCAGTTGGCGTGATGCATAAGCAATTACCTTCTCTCTTTGCATCAACACAGCGCCCAAACCTTTGATCGAAGCATCGCAGTATATGATAAAATCTTCGCTTCCTTCAGGTAAGGCCAAAATTGGTGCACTACACAACTTCTGCTTCAACAGTTGGAACGCTGTTTCTTGTTTTTCACCCAACTCAAACTTGACCTTCTTCTGAGTGAGCTTGGTCATTGGTTTGGCAATCTTCAAAAATCCTTCGATGAATTTTCAATGATAACCGGCAAGACCTAACAATTGACGAATCTCCGTCGATGTCTTAGGAGATGCCCAATCTTTTATGGATTCGATCTTGGCGGGGTCCACGTGAATGCCTTGACTACAAATCACGTTACCGAGGAACTATACTTTTGAAATCCAGGATTCACACTTTATAAAATTTGGCATACAATTCCTCCTTCTTAAGAAATTCTAGAATTGCCTTAAGATGTTCTTCATGTTCCTTCTTGTTCTTTGAAAAATAAATATATATCGTTAATAAGGGCGATCGCAAACTTATCCAAGTATGGTTTGCACACCTGATTTATGAGATCCATAAATATCACTGGTGCGTTCATCAAAACTGACCATACCGAGTTTTGAATGCCGTTTTTGGAATATCTCCTTTTAGTACTCGAAGCTGGTGATGACCTGATCACAGTTCTATCTTAGAATAAACATTGGATCCTTATAGTTGATCAAACATATCGTCGATCCTTGGGAGTGGACAACGATTCTTCACCGTTAGCTTGTTTAATTCCTGATAGTTGATGTACATCCGAAATGATCCATCCTTTCACTTGACAAACAAGACCGGAGCTCCCCAAGGTGAGGAACTGGGTCTTATAAAGCCCTTGTCGGATAGTTCTTTCAGTTGCTCTGACAACTCTTTCCTTTCAGAAGGTGCGAATCGATAAGGTGCTCATGCTACAGGTGCGGCATCGGGTATCTAATCGATTTGAAATTCCACTTGTCGAGTCAGAGGGAGACCCGACAAGTCCTCTGGGAATACTTTTGGAAAATCTCAAACTATCAGTACATCCTCAAGTCATTTTTCTTCAACTTGTCTTTAGTCTCCTTTGTAGTAACATGTGCCAAAAAGGCCTGACATCCTTTTAGCATGTGCTTCTATGCTTTAGTGCACAAGATGATGTTCAGTCGGGACTAGTTTGCGCGGTTTCTTCTGTTACTACGAATAATCAACGTTTCATTTCCGAATGGAACACGAACGATCTTTTCGTCACAAAAATGATGGTCTGGTATCTCGCCAACCAATCCATACTAACTATGACGTTGAATCTGCCAAATTTTATGGCATTAAGTCGATGTTAAAAGGGTGATTTAGTAAATTCTCTAATGGCGAGCAAATTTGATAGCAAATTGTCCTATGGTGACCAGTGATGTGTCTCAGCCTTTCGGCTTAGGATTTGTCATAAGATGATGTCGACTTTATAGTAAGATGGAGTGAAGGTCTGCTTAGTTGCTATGGTTACTAATTCGATTTCTTGGAGTAAATACGTTTTATGAATACGCACACATAACATGATATAAGTAGGAAATTGTTTTCTTGACAAGAAGTTTTTTAGAGTGACTACTCTCAGCATGGCATGGTATTTTCCTGAATTATACATAGTTGATCAGGCCATGTATAATTGAGGATTAACGATGCATTACTCATTTTCGTCAAAATAGTGTTATGATTTCATGATATTCGTGAGAGTAGTTTGCAAGAGTAAATAAGGAATCTAAGTTAATATTGACGAAATTTTCATAATACGATAATTTGATAGATAACTTAAAGTCATTCGTACAATGGAAATTTAAGAGAAACATAATGAGAACTCCTAAGGAGATAAAGTTTAAGATAGTTCCAACTTAGGGTTTACTAGGCAAAGCGAGACAACTTTCTCTTTTAAGCTTCGATCTCATCCTCAATGTTGTTAAGGTCTTGTTTGGTTTCTCCTCCTCCAAAGGCATGCACCACTCTACGTGCTTCCATACTTCCAGCTTGGTTTTCATGGTTTTGATTCTTCAGCTCCGGGCAATCCCTCTTGTAGTGTCCTAGACCTCCATACTCATAACAGGTAAGAGTTTGTGAATACTCAGCAGCAGCAGGTGTTCTACAATCCCGGGCCAGATGGCCAATCTTCTTGCATATGTTACACTTGGGTACACACTGACCCTTATGATGGTAATTGCACTTAGTGCATAGTGGTAAGGTTCCAGCATACTTTTTCTTCTAATTCCCGTACTTTACAGTGCACGGTCGTTGCTTTTGCCCATTGCACAAGCAAAACACAGATGGTCCTTTAAAATTTTAAGCTTAGGAGATCCTCGAACAAGACCGTGTCTAGCTAAATGGTTGATTGCACCTAAGTTTAGATGAGACAGACGTCGGTGCTAGGAGCCAGGACTTAGTCTTTTGGATAGGCCTTTTGACAAGAGACATATAGGAGAGGATGCCATCATATCTCCAAGAGACAGAGTATACAGTTTGTTGCCCTCGTTAGCCAGTCAATAGATCAACACCTTCCAAATTACGAATGAAGCAGGTGTGTTGACGAAAAGCAACTTCAAGGTTCGAATCACAAAATTGTTCAACGGAGAATAAGTTATGTCCAAGTCCTTCCATGTAATAAACTCTTGATATCATAACATTCCCAATCTGATAATCACCATATCCTAATATCTTTGCCACGTGATCATTTCCGAATTTGAGTGTACCCAAAAACTTATTGACGAAATTGGTGAGCTGAGAGCGATCTCTAAATCCGGGTCATGTGTCTATATGCTTGGAGCAGTTGGAGTCATTTTCAATGAACAATTTGGACGACCTACATTCATCAAGAGAGGAAGATGGAACATCGGAAACTATGGATCCCCAAGATTTACTAGGTTCCTTTTTGTTAGCAGATACATATTTAAGAACCTTAGATTTGCTAACATGAACATTAGTTTTAGATTTCCTAGGTTTCCTGGGTAAGTCATCCCATGTTCATCAGGTTAGGTTGTTTTTTTTCTTAGTGCAGTTGTTATCACCTAAGGGTACTTCAGTAGTTGTGGTAATCCTAGTTAAAGGGCACGCATTTCCTACTATAGTGAAGGTTCGACCAGTAGGTCTCCATTTGTATCCAATATTTGAAAACACCTTTCCTGTTGGTTTCCAAATATTTTTCTTTGAAATTTTGTTAACAGATTTAGATTTTTTACGAGCATTCACATTATTGATAAATCTAAGAAACATACTAATCATGATTATCAGAAAGCATGCTTCCATTACTCTTAATACGTTGTAAGTTCAAATTTTTCTGTATGATGTTGGATGCTGGCACAGAGCGTTCCTTTAGGCTTTGAAACTAACAATCTTTTATTTCTAAAACTTGATTTACCCTTTCTAGGGTTGGCTTCTACTTTATTCTTCTAAGTACTACTTGGTGTTTGCCGAATCTTATCTTTCTTTCTATTGCTTAAAGGCTGTGATCCGCTAGCACTAGTAGACGGATTTACTCCTGTAGAAGACAACATAGGTTTGTTAGAAAACATAGGTTGAGTAGAGGTTGTTTTTGAGGGATTGTGTTTCCTGAGGATGTGATGGGCTCAGTGAATCTAACTTTTTTGTCCTTGTTCTTTGGGGTCACAGCCACTAGGTTTTCATCAGCATTGTTGACACTAGGGCAGGTTTTATGAAGTTTTGTTATGTAACTCTTTGAACTAGTTTAGCATGCATACAGGCCGATTCTAAGGATTGATTTAAGTGGATATTTTGGAATTAACATTGTATCAAACTAGATCACTATACGGTCGCTTCTTTCCTGTGTGTTCTTAATTATGGTTGAGTGAGTGTTTGTTGTTTATTAATCATTTAGGGTTATTGGTTCCACATCAATCTTAAGCATTTCTAGATCACTAGGGTGTTTTGTAACGTCATTATCAACTAGAGCTTTTCCTGTAAGTTTCTTAATCATCCTGAGAGCTTATATTACCAAAACTTTTTCCTGAAGAATTGCATTTAATTTAGAAATTTCCACAGACTTTAGATTGACTTGATTAATTAAATCATCACATTGTTCTTTTGAGCGAATACGTGTTGGTTTAATCGAGTCATAAAGTTGCTTATATGTCTGTTTCAAATGCTCATTCTCTGCAATAAGCTTTGTCACCCTATGATCCAATTCAATATTTATAGTTTCAATCTCTTCTAAGTCCTTTTTAATCTTATTCTCATTCTGTTTTCCACTTAGAGATTTAATTCTCTCTTTCAACTTCTTTATGATCGTGTCTTTCTCTTGGGACTGAGATTTCAATTCACTTAATTCAAAAAATTGATCAAAACTTAGAGTACTTTGATTTGAAACAGGATTGTCCCTTTGAAAAATTTCCTGATTAAGTTGGGAATTAACTTCTAAAGAGATGCAATGTTTTTTAAGAGTGGTGAAACTTTTGAATAGTTTATCATAAATCTCTTTTTCAATGAAATCCGTTTGAAGCTCAGTCTCAAGTTAGAGACACTTTTCACATTCATGCACATTCACAGAAATATTATTCACAAACGAATTCACAATTATGTTCACAATATCTTTGCTCAACACTTGTTCCAAGAGTCGTTCATTTTCGTTCAAAACTTGATTCATTTTAACTTCAAATGTTTTCGATTCTAAACAGTGTTGTTCCACAGCTTGTTCCATTTGAAGAAAGACATTTTGGAATTCTGAAAGTTCATTAACCAAATATTGATTGAATGTGTTAAACAAGTCCTTCAGAGCCTTTACAAATGGAATTATTTCATCCTTAAAACAAGCTTTTGTATGTTCAAACCCCCACGAACCCTCAGTGATAGTTGTGGGTGTGGTTCTTTCTTTTAACAACCACGTCAAAACCAGCAAGATGGTGTTTAAGTTTCTTCAAACTTGTATTCACCATGCTGACTTTAGGAAGTTCTTTTGGAACCTTAACTATGGTGGGTCTACTAGAAAGAATGGGTTCTGGAGAATTCACCGAATTCTGAGACCAAAAGGCTTGTTCAGCAGATAATTCAATTTGTGGAACAAAGCGTGTTTCAAAATCTTTATAAAGTTGGTTAAGAGCAGCATAATCGACTGGTGCAGTATTAACTTTCTTTTCTAACATTATGGGATCATTTTGTTTTAAAAGCATTTTTGAACGACTCACTTAGCAAGCATTAAGGTCTCTTCAGAGTCAGGAATCACAATGGGATTAGTTTTCTCAATAATATCACCAACATATAGCTTTGGTTCCAACTGCTGAGCTTTCTTCAGATAGAAAGGATTTTGAAAACCTAAAGCTTGTTTAGTGGTATAGTCATAGAAAAACTGAAGTTTTGTCAACATGTAACCAGTTTGTGCAGATTGATCTCTTTTAAAAACAATATTATCAAGCTGTTTAATCCTCTTTTCTAAAGCAATCTCTCTATCTATGTTCCTAGATTCTTCTTTCATAAAATCATCTTTGAGAAGATAAACTGTTTGTATTAAAGATTCCTTTTCTTTTAAATGTTCAGAAAGAGTTTGTTTAAGACGATCAATCTCTACAGACTGTGCACATGAATCTGAAACGTTATCATTACTCCTTAAATCAATACTTTGTCCTTCATTTAACACTTTAACTTGTTCCTTATATCTTTCAAGCTCAACAGTTAAAGTATCATTGACACTTTTATTTTCCAGATTTATCTTAGTATAATTAGCAACTTAGGTTTTTAGTTGTTCAATCACAGATAATATCAGTTTGTCTTGTTGTGCACGAAGATGTTTAGACTTAGAATAGCTATCTGTTGTGATTCGATCACATACTGAGAATAAGGAATGATATTGCTATCACAGGTTATTTCAGTCTCTGAATGATTCACAACATTTGACTGTTCAGAAGATGGCATCACCTGCATAACTTGATCAATCATATTATAATTCACATTATCATGATTGTATACCTCAGCAAGAGCATCTGAACCGTAATGAGATAAATTTGCTATGAGAGCAACTTTGGCAGTGTTGAGGTCATTACAATCAGAGTCATATGCATCTAAATCATCAGCTTGATAAGCAGCATTATGAGTAATGACTGACTGTGTGGCTTGGCCTTCTGGGATTCCTGGATCTTCCAAGAATGCTAGTTCCTCCTCAAGTAGAATTTGACCACTTTCTTGAGCTTGTACCAACAACACTTTGTCTTTAAACCATGAATCATCCCGTTTCCTCCTTGGTTTGGAGCATTGTTTGGACATGTGTCCTTCCCTTTTGTAGTTGTAACATGTAACAATCCTCTGTTTCCCTGAGTTATTCCCACTTTCTCCTGGAGTGAAAGTTCTTGTAGTACCTGCATCATAAGAAATTTGTCTCCCCTAAATTGGTTGTACTGTTACTCTTCCATCATTAATGGTGGCTTGTTTCCTTGGGTTGGACGAGTTCCTCAGTGGTTATGGTAGTTAGGATAGCTGGATAGGGCTACAGTAGACAAGAATGTTATTACATGATTGATGGAATCAATTGGCTCCCTCACGTTTGCTTGAAAACTAGTATAGTTAGACCATAGTCTAATTGGGAAAATTCAGATTGTTGGTTGACTGTGGGAGAGTATTCAATTTGAGGAATGGATGATGATGGAGAGAAAACGTTGTGGTGAACTGAGGTTTGATAATGGTTAGGGTGATAGGTGATTGAATGAGGTGTTAGTGATTGTTTGATTCAGTATTGTTGAGATTCAAAAGGTGATCCATAATGTGAAGATTGATAAGGTGAGACAATAATGTGTTGATCTTGAGAGGTTAGGTCAGATGTGCTGAGCGATATGATTAAGGAGACTGTGTCATTTGTGAGATGCAACTAAAGAAGGGATCGGAGTGTGTTATGCTCATATCGATCTAATTTGATGTTCGTTCATGTTGTCCAAGTGAGCATGAATCTGTCAAACATTAGTTGTATGCAAGTCTTTTTGACCAACTTAACATCAAGTAACGAATTTGCTCATTCAAGGGAAGAGTATCAGAACTTGGTATGACTTGAAATTGCTCTTGTGGCACTTTTAAATATTCATTTCATTGTGTAGCAGAGTGGAATCTCAAAGTAATACTGTGTAAATGACTCTCCCTTCTTGTTATGTAAATTAATAAATTCAATCGTACAACTTAAATTCTCGTTCTTGCTTTGGTTTATCGACGTTCCTTGCATGAGCGTTTGATTTTTCCCAAATATCCTTGGCTTTACGTTGTTGACTAACAAGAGCTTAACTTTCTGTTGGAAGCACTTGTAGAATGATGTTTATTGCTTTGATGTCACAATCAGCTTGAATGGTTTCTGCGGGAGTTAATTCAGTATATTCCTGGTCTAGTCACTCCATTTTCCTCAATTGAAGGCCAAATGAGTGGACCATTTTCAATGGATTCAAGGATCATTCGTCCATGTTATCTATTCAACATGTATAGCTCTATTATGCTTTTCAAAGAATCATACATTTCCTTTTCCAACATGGGTGGACGATTGTCAGCACCCGAAAGAATCGTTTTGTCAGCAAGAGTCGCCATTTATAAATTGGTATGTTCAAAGATTATTGTTCGATCGAGTGGTGATATAAAGTAACTGTGTTTGAGGGTGTTGTCGTTTGTGTGTTTTAAGTCTTGAAACTACACGGTATTTTACAATTCTTGACAAAACCGGGAAAACAGGTGAGTGTTTCACGGGATTTTACAAGTCAAAGAAATAAACCGTATAATTTTGATTAATCAATTGTGTTTTAAGTTTTTGTTGCCAATTTGGTTGATTAAACAAATTGAAAATTCATGTTTTTAAGCAAATTGCGAATTTGGGTGTTGCAAATCCGTATGTTGCGAATTCGGCTACAACTGAAGTTACTTATTCAGATATTGCGAATTCGGATACAACTAAAATTGCTAATTCGGGTATTGTGAATTCGGCTACAACATGAATTGCTAATTCGGATATTGCGAATTTGGCTACAACTGAAATTGCTAATTAGGGTATTGTGAATTCGGCTACAGCTAAAATTGCTAATTCGGGTATTGTGAATTCGGCTACAACTAAAATTGCTAATTCGGCTACAACAGAAATTGCTAATTCGGATATTGCGAATTCGGCTACAACAGAAATTGCTAATCCGGGTATTGCGAATTTGGGTAACACTAAATTGCCAATTCGTGCACTGCAAATTAGGGTAACACACGGACGAAACTCAAAATCTTTAAAACACAAAAAGACACCTTTTTGATTGTTTGTTTCCAAAATTTCTTGTACAACTAGTATTCTTAAACCTATAGGTACCTTAAAAATGACAACTTTATGGTTTTTAAGCCAAAATTTTCAAAATTAAGATTTGTACTTTATAAGGTTTTTTGAAAACAAAAGATGAACAAAAATGAGATTTTCTTTGATCCAAAGCAAATACACCTATATCTAAAGATACTAATCAACTTTACCTAGGTAAATGATCTTTTAGTGTACAAGAAAGCTTCGAAAAACAAAAGAAAAGAAGAAAAGGTGTACCAAAAAAATGAACCAAAAGAAATAAATAAACACAAAAAACTAAGCAAATCACTCCATGGCTCTTGATACCAATTGAAGAATACAAGTAATCTTTGATCTATGAACCAAGAACTAGAGAGAGAAAGTGGGAGGAAGGGTGTATTTTTCTAGTAAGAGAAAGTAGAGAACATCAAATGCATTAAGTGAAAAATGAGACATACAACCAACCAACCACCTCTCCAAAGCATGGAGAGGTGTATTTATACCCTAATAAGGCCGGCCATGGATGGGCTTTCCATGGGCTTTTCCTAACTTGACCTATTAAGGTTCCAAAAATAACTAAACGAGCTAACGACTGTTATCTATGGAGTGATCGACACTTTCCTAGGAATTCCGTATTCCTAACAGAAAGCGTTCTTGACATCAAGCTGATGAATCGGCCAATGGCGAGAAACATCTAAACTAAGAACAGTCCGAATGGTGCCGGGTTTAACAACCAGACTAAAAGTCTCATCAACATCAACCCCCTCCTACTATGTACTGCCATTTGCCACAAGATGAGCCTTGTAGCGACTAAGCGTGCCATCAGCCAAATACTTATGGCGAAAAAGCCACATACACCAAACAATATTGGTGTCTGCAGGTCGGGCTATGGGTTCGGTTAGAGGTTGTTGGTGTAGTAATGGATCTGTTTGTCTAATAGTTGGTGTGGTAAGGGTAGGAGTTGAAACAGTAGGGTGTAGATCAAAGGTATCATCTAAAAAGGTATAATCGGAAGTGGATTTGGGTGTGGTGGAACCATAGAGAAACATGGTTTCATCAAAAGTGACATGATGTGAAATAATGATTTTGTTGGTGTGTAGGTCAAGGCAATGATACCCTTTATGAGAAGAGGCATATCCAAAAAATCGAGGGTGTTGCACGTGGTTCAAGTTTACGAGATGGATATGGTGAGGGTAACATAAACATCTAAAAATGCGTAAAAGGGTATAGTTGGGATCTTTGCCATATAAACAGGTGTAGGGAATGT